>MSJI02000095.1:0-15052 GCA_001931905.2 Cladosporium sp. IMV 00045
CTGTCTGGAGCATCCGGGGCATTCTGCAACACGTTTGAGCGGCTGAAACCATATACTTGTGCTATAGCCGCAACAATGCCACGAACAAAGGAACTCCAGTAATGATATCAAGTGCGGCGTGTGCTCGGGTAAACACAACACGAGGAGTGAACTGTTGAAGATTGCCGGACAAGAGCATCCAGACCGCCACCGACCCACTGAAGGTATAAAGCAGTGGATGGCCCCAGCAGTAGATACACAGCTCAAGCAACCCTTTCACTCCCAATTTCACAATTAACCACAAGTGCCCCGCTTGTGGAAAGGGAAGACAAATTGTCTTCGACAAGAAATTCTGCCCATAGGCTACACCGGGTGAGTGATGCAATGATGGGGGAAAGACTCCGGTCGAGATCGGCGACAAGGTCGCAACAGAATAAGTACACGACTCGAGTTAAACAATATTTTCAAGCACTCTCCAGGACCAAGACACTATGTACGTCAACTGCGCCAACCCTATGCCGGCGCAGTATTTCTCGACAATATGGGTAGGAATCGGCTGCAGCCGTTACACTGATTCCTTCAGTGGCGATTGATATTTTTGGCGGAGTCAAAATGGAAGGAGCAGGACGTCCCGGTCCTGACTCGGATTATGCCTGTGAAGACCGTATTGCATTACAACGAACTTAGAGCTGCTAGCAAGGGGAGACAGGTAAATCATGTCCAGACTCGATAAGTGGACTTTAATCCGTTTGGAAGAAGCCGAAGATCTGTCACGGTATATAGAAAAAGGAAGGGATAGGGGGTGTGAAAGTCGACTAATATTGTGGCAAATCGGAAGACAAGGCTGATACGAGAACGCTGAGTTCGAAAGCCGTGGCATTTATGCTCAATCATACTCGCAAAAGCCTTAACGAGGGTCCAATGCTTGTAATTTCGCGACGATAGCATGCATAAAGTTGCTCAGTAGAACCTGTGAGCGAAGGCACCGCCGAGGGCTCTCCAGCTTTCTATAAGCCATCTTATAAAACGCCCGTTCCACCAAGATATCGAAGCTGTTCCAATTATAATCAAGGTCTGGGACCATTTTTGGACGTCGAAACGCAGATATGGCGTCGTATTCGGCTTTATGATGCTCATTCTCCAGGTCATGGGTAAGGTGACTCTTGTCACTAAAGATCCTGGATAACAAGCACCGCGCCCTCCTGAGTTTGGTCCTGGAATTTGTCGAAACTTCCGAGTCGTCGCTTATGCGCTTAACGTGCTGACTGAAGGCTTCACTTTCTTGAACGTGACCTTCCAGTCCCACGTAAGTTACTACCCTCTTAACGCAATGACACAGCTTCCCAGATGAAATGTCAGGCGCACCAATATGTCGTCTGCTTTTACCGGGCTTGCACTGGTCCAAGATCTTGGGCCCTTTAATTGTTCCTTTACTGTGCTCCTCTTCACTTTTGCAAGATCCACTACTGAGTATTCCATTCCGAGCACTTTGCTCGATCCCACTCTGATACTCTGTCTGGCATTCCAAAATTGGGACTACCGTAAGCATATCTGTCGTTGCAACGCCAATCCCCGGGAGTGGCGAACGATGTAAGACAATGTCATCCATGATCGTGGATATCGGGTATGGTAGGTTTTCCGAACTGGATTCAATCTGGAGTCTTGCCATTTCCCGTTTGCGTTGAACAGTGCTTGCATTCACTTGTGTGGGAGTCTTCGGCTCTTGTTTCCGCTGTCGCAACGCGAATGTCTTCGGTGGCTGTATGTGATTATGTGTTTCTTTGGCCCTGTCGAACAATGGCACTCTCTCTGGACACCGACGATCGTATGTCATCGCCGCCATCGGACCCACATGGCTGTAGAAATCGGTGTCTATCCGGACATCTAACGTATGGACCTTCCTCTGTCCATCGCATGGCTGTCTCCATTTGGGGTCTGCGGAGCCGCTGTACACCGCCCCTCCGATGCTGACTGGGTCCGGTATCGTCTTGACCTCCAGTAGCATTACGGCGCTCGAAACTGAACGCTCTGAATCGTCGGGCGCCTTCTCACGCTTTGCCCAACAGTGTTCCTTTGCCATTCCCTGGTTGTTTTGGACGAGAACATCAGGACCCCCCGGTTCTGCTTCGATGTGCGACATCGGAATCATGCATGGATTTTCGCTCGGATAGTGATCATTGAAGTAAGCCACAGAGGTCACAATAGGCGTTGCGCCCGTTTCCCTATCTGTGGACGACGACTGATAACCTGCGTTAGACTTGCACTGAGCTACCCGCAGGTCGACTGATTGAGGTGTATCCCGACTATCTTCGTAGTCGCAACGATCCAGCGGCAGCCTCTGGTCAGTTTTCGCTTCATTCAATCGTCCAGATTGCTTTAAAGCCGACTGTTGCCGGTTTTGTTTTCCCAGCCCACCCGAACCCGACGATAACATCGAATCGGTCCATCTTTGCCTTCGCGTATTGAGGTGTTGAGAGTCGACCCAAAGCGGACTCGGATGCTCCGCTTCGACGAACCCTACGTCTCGGCGTGCATTTCGGGAAGTGCTGGCTTCCGTTGGTAGGTGGATCGAGCTCGGTTTACTTGTGAGAACAGTCTGGGGCATTGTGGCTTTGGTGGGAGGAATCCGATATTTGCTGGCGTACATAGACATATACCAGCTCGTGATGTTGCCGGTGGCGTCGTGCCCTAATACTGCTCCAAGAAGAATGGTGCCGGCGCGTCGCGAGTGAACAACGAAACCGAGTGGTTGGAAGAAGACTTGAACAGAATAGGGCTCCAACTATGATTTAATTGTAGCGTAGTGCGCGTCTCATCGTGTTCTTACAACACGGTACCAAGGCGGCAAGCTGGAATGAGATTAAGAAGCGGAGTAGTCGCTTGCAGATCCAGCTCGGTCAGGCTTCCTCGTCATCGAGCAGCATTATGACTGTGAAGGGCGAATCATGGAGGCACACACGGGTCGGCTTTTGGCTCGCGTCATACTATTGGCCCGGGCTAGGGAGGGGAGAGCCGTGACTGAGATGCAGTGGCTTCTTTTCTCACAGGGTTACGGTATTGGGTCCAGCTGCTGTAAGCATCGCCTCATCTGTCCAATCCTACCCGAGCGTCCTGGTCATCGGCGACTGTTTACCAGGCTCCAAGTATATAGTACCGACCCTTGCAGAGTCCGCTATGGCGACATCACTCACGATGGTCGTTCAATGATCCGCAAGCCCGTCTCTGGCTCTAGTGTCTCACACCTCTCGTGTACCGGTCTCAACGATCCGCAGGACGTGGATCCCTGTATGCCAAGGCCGATGATGATGATGATGATGGTTTTCATCCAGGCTATGCACGGAGACCGTATCAGCCGTCCCTGATCGCTGCCTTACACTACAATGAACGTGGCCTTGCACTCATGACCCGAGAGATTAGCCAACACCTCAACCGACCCTCATATCCGAAGAACGAGACAGTCTGCCAGTCTGATAAAGAAAACTGGACGGAAGCTCGCCGTTATAACTTATAAACGGTCGCATATTAGAGAGCCTCTTTGTCAGCGAACCACACTTGGCACCGTCCTTGAGACAGGGGTGGTGTGGGAGACTCACAAACACTCGATTGCGGGTGCAGGTGCATGGGGCGACTGGGTGACTGCCATTTCACTGGAATATGCTCCTGACTTGTGGACCCTGGCCTAGGCCATGAGTACAGGGACGGTGGGGAGTCCGCCTGCACAAGTTCAAGCCACCTCGCAGCGTCAAATCCTGCCACTGACTGAGGCGAGGCAAATGAGAGTGGTGGATTTTGCAGTGCTACCTATGCGGCCTCTCACTGAATCTCCTCAAAGAAAGCTATATACGGCTGCGTGCATACTAAAGATTTCATATAAGTGACGAATCACACACAGGTCTAAAGCGTAACTACTACGGCACCAAGCTCTCAGCGATGCAACCACAGTCCATCAAAGCAATCGACCTGGATTCCGAGATCCATGACGACGCGATGTCATACAAACGACAACTCCCGAACGAGTGGCGAATCTACAAACATGAACAGCACTCGATTGGGGCCATATCGATGACGCAAACAGGGCCAAAACTCCCCGGATCCATGGTTCGTGGTCCTTCGGTAAACCATGGTCTCTCTTCGTGGTTGGAGTGGTCCATGCCCTAAGACTTTTAGCCACTGAAACAATGGTATCACTGTTCTGGTCAAGTTCCATGGTTTGGTAACAATTGGTTGCATTAGTCAAGCAGGCTGGATTGTGGGTTAGCTATGGTCCTGATCTGACTGGAATGGGTTTGACCGGTTGGTCTCCAATATTAGCCACTAGCCTGATTAGTACTCGCATCCCTGGGGGGGAAGATGCAGAGTTTGGCCATACCAGTGAAGACGGCCCAAACTTCCACAATGCATGTTACGACCGCAATGATACACTCTAGGTCATCAAACGAACTGCCATTACGGGTCGGATGGACAGGAACGATCGCTTCCGATATGAAGACTCAGGTTGGCCTCGAACTTATTGCCATTCCAACGAAATTCATCGACAGTGCTCGGCTAAAAATACGTATATTACAAGTACGCAGTCCGGCCACCGCGTGCACCGGTCTGCCTTTCGTTTCTAGTGGAATCTCGTTAAGCTCAAAGCTCTTTGCCTATTTGGGAGGTGAATACCAACGGTTATCCTGGTCTAGAACCCCGGAAGTAGGCTTATTACTACGTAGCCACCCAAACATATAATTCCATAGCACTCTTATCGTTATTATAGTCCCCGCGCGTTTCCTAATTGCTAGACTCCTACGCCTCTTTACTCTTCCATTCCTCCACCTGTCTACCGAATCTTCGTTTTCTCTACCGACGAACCCCTAAACCCCTTTTCTATAGGATAGTAGACGAGTAGTTACTAACATAGTATTCTGCATCTACTATAGCCGCTCCTTTACCCGGGATAAGCATCTCGAGCGTTACATTCTTACTCGTAAGGCTACTACCTAACTTCGATACGTAGTAAGGGGAGTTATTAACAATCGATAATAGACACAAATATGAAGCCCTTTAAGTGTTTTACTTATTATATGTCTTTTACTAGAAGGTTCGTTATTTTAATACTTTACCCTTATCTAGTACGTCTATATAAATGCTAATACGTACCGATAGGGACATATTATAAAGGTACTATACTATCTACGGTCGCGGCTAGGACATATAGGAAAACCCCGTAACGACTAGTATATATCTAATATTAGCCGGCCGCACGCCGATCGCCTATAGTAACTATATAAAGATAAAGAATAAGTGTAATAAGAAGTCCCCTTATTTAAGATACGCCGGAAGGAATCTAGAATATATACTTCGTTATATAAGACGATCGTTAAAGACGGCTAATTATATAGGAATAATTACACCTCCCGATAGTCCCGTCGCTATACCTTTATAAAACGTCTCTATTAAGAATAGCGATAACGGCTAAACTTAGATGCAAATGTAGAATAGTAGTCCCGTGCAACCGAAACAGCCTATATCGAAGCCCGCTAGCCCTAGGGGAAATCTTAGTAGCGTATTAAATAATAAGCGGTCTAGTCCTATCGTTTATTATCCGCCGTCGCAGGTTATCGATGCAATAAGAAGCGGACCCTTGCTACCTAGATAAATGCTAATATCGCCCCTATTAGCGTAAGGTCCTAATAATATTATTTAGAGCGCTCCTATTTCCCTAATTAACGAATTTAATAAGTAGGCTACGGGCGTATCCGTTTTAAGGTTAGGTCTACGCTTTATGCTCGATTAGAGCTAAATGCCGATGTATATAGGCTTCGGTAGCATTAATAGCGTTATATAACCCGATATGTATATAAATTTCGAAGTACCCTCTAACCTAACTATATGCCTAATAGTGCCGCCTATAAGCCTTAACGGTATAATTCCTATTAGAAGCGAGTAATACGGAGCGATAGTAGATAAGATGAAGTATAAAGCGTAATAACGATAAGAAAGTAGGAAGGCTAAGAGTTAAAAAGCTATAGCGGCTTATTAATGTTAGGATATCGAGCAGGATTAATATGTTTAAGGATTAATCTAAGAGTATAGGTAAAAGCTAGAGAAGCCGTCTAGAAAATAGTTAGGGTTATTATAAGCTAGATACTATATACTAACTTTAGTCTATATTATTTTCCCTATATCGGAGAAGGTTCGCGCGTTTTACGGGGCCCGCTTACCGTAAGGAGTACTAAAAGTCTAGAGATTCGGCGCCTCTAGATAGTCTCGATAGTCTATAATTGGTCCTTATAGCTGCTTATTTGAAGCACCTTTCCCTATAACTTTCCCTACTTATATAAAGCAATTATATAAGAGTGATTTGTAAGTAGCGCTTAACTATATAATGTTAATATAGTAACTTCACGCCGGTAAAGATTTCGATAAATAGGATCTCTCGCCTTCTCTTAAATGCGGTTAGCCTACTTGTCCTACTAGCTAGAGGAGCCGTTAAGCGCTCGCCGGAAACGCTTTCAGTTAATAAGTACCGGCGCTTAGGTAAGCTAGTAAGTAGTCTCCCGAAAAATTGTTACCCCGATACTAATATAAGCTAGCGAAAGGTTTTTTGCTAATCTAGAACCGCCCGTCGGCTACTCGCTTAGCGGGGATATAAATAACGTGGGAGAGGCCTACCGCGCTTCCTAATACCCCTTCCTAAGTATAAGTATATAGCTATCCTATTTGCTTCACCTTCTATACCATAATTTAGTTACCCCGCCCGCCTCGCAAAATTTGTCCTAACGGTTATAGTATCATAGTATAGGACTATGTACGCGATATAGCATAATTAGCTACTAATTACGTACCCAACGCAATATCCGACGAATAGACGAATACCGCTTCCCTAGTATCCGTAGCTCTATTACGGACGGCGGTACGAACCGAGCTAGAAGCCGTATATACCGATAGGGCGTATAAAGACACCGTTACGCTCCTTATAAGAAATATAGGCGCTAACGGCACGATAAATTTTTTTTTTCTAAAGAAGCCGATAAGTATATTTAACGCGGCGAATAGGATACGGTAATAGCGACCTTAACTAAATTACTAGGGGTAATGAAAAGCACCGTCGGGTATAGAGATCCCGCTACGCTTATATACATAGCTAACTTATCTGCGCTACTAGTAAATAGTAGCTAGTAGAAGCTTACTTAAAGTCTTAGGTCGCAGGTATTAAAGATAAGGGAGGAGGTTTTAGGAGAAGACTATACCTACACGCTTATATCCTTAATTAACCTAGTAGTAACGTACTAGAATCTAGCTCGTTATAGTAACGTAGAACGCCTATAGTCGCACGCTCTTAAGAAGATGAAAGTAATACTAGGCGACGAAAGCCCGTAAACGCTAGCGTATAAGGCTTAACTAGCTTCCACGTAAAGATATCTAGGGCAATATAACGAAGCCGAAACCCTAGCGAGCTAGGTGCTAGAAGTTAGAAAGAGGAAGCTCGATACGGGACATCTAGACTTACTTACGTCTATATCTAATCTGGCACGGATTTTCGCAGAATAAAGATGATATAAGGAGGCGGAAACATTAGTTATTTAGAAAATAAGTATGAGAAGAAAGATACTAGGATACTAGCACCGCGATACACTTGCTTCCATAGCTAACTTAGCTACTCTTTATCTTAGTTAAGGTAAATAGAATAGAGTAGAGTAACTTACCTCTTCGGTCCTATCTTTAATAAAGCAAGAATTAGACGTCGATAACGTCGTTATATTATCGACTATAGCTAAATTTGGCCGTTACTATTAGAGAATAAGGTCGATATAACGAATCCGAAAAGCTATAACGTTAGCTAGTTAATATAAGGAAGCGGATATCTAGGGAAAATCATCTAGAAACACTCTCCTAAACGGCTAATCTAGTATTAACTTTTTGCAATTAAGGCCGATACGTAGATACGGAACAACTATAACTACATATTACTAAGGCATTAGAGGAGCTATTTAGTAAAGAGCATCCCGATACGCTTATATCTAGAGCTTAGCTCGCCTACATTCTTAATCTTCGAGGTCGATTTAGAGACGCGCGATACTACGGGGAGTCGGTATTAGAGGTAATAAATAGGGTTTTAGGGAAGACGCATCCCGATACTATTAACGCTCGCGGTAATCTAGTCTTAGTATATTATAACGAATAACGGCACGATGAGGTAGAGGCGCTTAAGTTGCAAGTAGTCGAGGAGAAGGTTAAACGACTCGGCGTAGAGTATCCGGGTATACTTACTTCGATAGGCAATCTCGCTTTATCGTACCTAGAGACAGGTAAGATTAATAATACACTGAAAATCGCGAGATAGCTCTCTAACAAACGTTATTTACTAGGCGAAAAGCATCCCTCTATTCTCGCCTAGATAGCTAATCTTACTAAGGGCTTCGCGATTACGGGGCACTCTAATAAAGCGGAGGAGCTTAGTAAGCAGGTCTTAGATCTAAGGTTAGAAGTCCTAGGAGGGAACTATCCTAACATTATCTTATCTATGTCTAACCTTACTATAGTGTATCGTAGTTAGGCCGAAAGTAGTAAGAGTTATTCGAGAAGAGTAGAGGCGGTAGATCTAATAGTTAAAGTAATAGGAAAGGGTACTAGCCGGTTAGGGTATTAGTATCCGTCTATACTCATTAATACGTACAATCTAGCTTTAATTCGATTAGAATAAGGGGAATAGGGAGTAGTAAAAGATGTGTAGGCTAGTATCATAGGTAAGATAGAGGCCGTACTAGGGCTAAGCTATAAGTATACGATTCGCTATAAGCGATATATAGCAATTATAAACGATACTATACCGGAGCATTACGATCCCGCGTAAGGTAGCTAAGGTCCGCCGTTAGCGTCCTATTACTCCCGCTACTCGAACTACTCGCCTAGAGAGCAGGCGCGGTAGGCGTACGCTCTAGCTATAGCGGGCTTAAATTCTTCGCGGCGTAGAGGGATAGTCCTCTATAGTATCGTAATAACCGTCTACCCTCTCTATTACCTCCTTCGCGTGAAGCCTAACTCTATAGATTAGCTAAGATCACGACGCGAATATCGAGATCGAGATCTACTATTAGAGTTAGTCGAAGTCCCCGGACGTCTCGATAAGTAGTAAGGCGCCGAAGCCGAGTTCGTCGACGAATACCTTTATTTGTTTCTTAGTAAACATAAGTTTAGGGTAGTAGTATTTAGGGTATAGCTCGTTAGTAGTTTATTATGAATTGGCTATGTCTTAAGAGACTTCGATAGTATATAACTCGAGCCTACGGCGTAGCGACGACGGAAATGCTTTAGGTCGGGAAGTAGTATTTTTAATACTCTAGCTATTAATCCGTATAACCTATTAGACCGTCGGGCGAATATTCTATGCAATATAAGCAATTACTAGTATAGTAGCGATGGATATCGAGATGCAATCTTTTATATAACGCTAGATTAAATAGACCTTCGCCTTAAACCGATTCTACGAAACCTAGATATATCCGACCTAGGCTAGGTCCTATTCTAATCTCCGACTATATTAGTCGTTCCCTAGATTAGGCGGTCGTTCGAATTCTAGCCGCAGATTTCACGGTAACTACTCCGTCGCAATAGATTCGGCGTTAAGACTTATCCGTACGAAAGGACCGAGCCCCTATTATAACCCGGCGAGTTCGTTCTAGAAGTAGAACTAGGGTTACCGATAGGAGACGGCGGGGGAACGTTCTTAAGACTAAATTCGCTAGACTCTTAATTAGAGGTGGACTAGCTTTATAACGTCGTAGTAGTCGTAGGGGCTATACTCGTCTCGTATACCTAAACCGGGTTACTTAAATAATGAGTTATAGAGTATTCTAGACTACTAGAGCCGTACCGAAACCGTATCGGCTAGTCGTAGGTAAGCGTGCGTATCCCTACTATTACTTCGAAAGATTCGACTTCGTTTCTCGATACGAAAGAGTTACTATGCTTTAACGGAATAGTCGATCCGTTATATATCGCAATTATCCCGGTACGCTCTAGATACTCTATCCGGATCGATCTAACCTTATTTCTTACGGCTAGCTCTTAAAAAGTAACGACGATTGCATACACTTCTTCGAGGTTTGTAGATAGCGTAGGTAGTTTAGACTTCCGCCTCTTAATCTAGTCGGGGAGTACGCCGGGGTATAGACTCGGTAATACGCGTTTTCGCGAGGACATAGTATTATAGTAAGAACCGGGCTATAGAAAAGTTGAAGCACGCGAGTATCTTATTCGGGGACAAGTGTATTAGGCATATTATAGGAGCTATATGCGGGAGAACGTCTATACCTAGGTTATCGCTAAAACGTCGATACGTTAGGCGCTAAACTGCGGTGCATGCGGCGGTAATAGCGCTAATATTCTTAAGGCTTAAAGCGCCGCTCTATATCGACGAACCCTCGACCCTCGTTAGTATCTCTATATAACCCTAAGAGACCCGATGCGATTTGAAGCAGCGGTAAGCGCTAACTATAAAGCATGTGCTCCATCGTGAGATTCGCACTACTACGGTAGCTAAGCTATAGCACAAAATTGGTACGGACTAATCGAAAATAAGACGTATAGTTATTAAAGCGCTATCTTTTCCTTTAGAGATAATACGACCCAATATATGTATTGGCTATTACGTAACTAGCTAATTAAATGACTACTCGTTAGCGCGGCGGCAATTACCCGAGATAGCTCGGCGCTTAGAAGTCTACCCTACCGTATATATAGACCTATAGTGTGCTTAGATTTCTAATAGTATGCTAAACGTATCCTTTCCCTAATTTCTTAACCATACTAATCGCAATTACTACAAAATTGATACACGATATTTAAAAAGATACTAACGATATTATATGTAATTATTAAGTTAATAACCGAGCTAGTATCTAAATTACCCTCCCCGACCTTAACCTCGGCTATATTAGAGCCCCTCGAGCTTTCGGGGTATTCTTATTAGGAGAGGGCTCTAGAGGCGCCTCTTTCTTCTTAGACGTTCTTCTTTAGCCTTTATTAAAGGCTTTAGCTTCGACTTCGGCCTGTTTTCGAGCCCTTCTTACCTCTTTTTCCGTAGTCCTTTAAGCTTTCTCCGAAGCCTCGGCCGCATTGCGAGCAGTTCGAGCTACAACTCTCTTATTACGCCTTCTCTAAACCTCTTACTGCTTCTAATCCTTTGCTAAGGCTCTCTCTTACGCTCTAGTCTCTTTATCCGTTTTCTCTTACGCCTTTTCTTACTCCCTCTACTCTTAAAGTCCGAGAGCCGCTCTCACCTTATTAGGACTAAAGAGGATCGCCCGGGAGCCTTCTTCGGCCCTAAATTGCTCTATTAACTTTCTGCCACGCTTGCGCTTCTTTTTCTCGTGCCTAAGAGCCTCGATTACCTTCTATCTTCTAAGCCTTTCGAGAGTAGCCTCTACCCTACTAGTCTAGAGGTCGTCGCTAAGCCTTTTAATTATTTTCTTAGTCTTCTAGTTTACTATCTTATTAATGATAGCTCTAAGCTTTCTTATACCGGAAGGGGAGCCCTAGCAAATAGAAAACTACTCGATAAGCCTCTAGATATCGGTTCCTTCTAGTTCCGTAGTCGAAGCTTATTAAGTACTAAACCGGGATTGAAAGGAAATAGACTAGTCTTATACTAGCTTAAGCTTACATTCTTCGTAGTAAACGCTTCTTACTACGCTAGATAGAAGCACCTAAAGAAATCCCTCTTCGCTATCCGCGTCTAGCCTTCCGAGAGCCTAGTCTGCTATTCTAGAAGCTAGCTATAGTATGTAGCGAGAGGAGCAAAGTAGCCGACATCTAGAGGTTATAGTCTATATATAGAGTAGGGAGGATACATAGCTACTAGTATCTTATACGCTTATACCTATTTAAGGAACTTTAGAGTAACGTGAGACCCGTAGCCGTCGACGAATAAGAGCCTCTATTACCTTCTCGCTTTCTCTCGAGCCACTTAAAACTAATCTCATTAGAAGTCTAGCTACTAGGAGATAACGTAAACTAAGCGTCGTGTTTATTAGAATCGAAGTCTTATACCTAAGAATCTTAAATCGAGCTAGAGGTACTTTCGTAAATTAGAAGAAGAGTTAAGTCGTCCTATCGCTATAGATCGTAGCTACGACCGTGATCCACTCCCTAGATCTATCTTAGCTATCTGTAAGAAGCTTTCTAGACGCTTTAAGGTCTTTTAGAAAGACTCTTTTAGCCTTAGTAATCCTTCCGAGAAGAAAGCCCTTCTCGTCTATATTATAAGTATTCTCCGGCAGTATATTATATTCTTCTATCTTCTTACCTACAATCGAAAAGTATCTCTCGAAAGATGCCGTAGAGTTAGCCTCGTGCCTATTTAAGTCTAAAGTATCGAGATATCTCGAATCTAGTTTCGACTTGTATCGCTATACGAATCTCGAATACTAGTTATATCTAGGGGCTTTTCCTCTAAGCTAAGCGGCGATATTAGCTATAATCGCTAGTATAGGAGGAAGACACCTATTACAAAGTTGTTTGATATGTAATAATAGTTACTACTCTTAGTAACTATTAAGAAATCTCGAGTCTTTAATAGCTTAGTCTCTACTATTAGTCGTGCCATTCTAGCGTCTTCTAAGCGTTAACGTAACTAGTCCGTACTTTCTAGCTATCGCCGCCATATAAGGCGTACTTAAAGATCTTAGTTCTATAATCGCTGCATCTATAGCCGACCGGGTAATAGAGATATATAATGATAAAGCTATGTATTAACCGCCGCGTCGCGTAAGCACGCGGCGGGTCTATATATACGGTAGGGTAGACTTCTAGCGCGGGACTATAGACGGCGCTTAGAGTATAATTCTATAGTACTATACTATATCGTCCTTACATATTAGACTTTTCTATAGGGTATACGTTTCATTACCTCGGCGACTTTAGGCTCCTTTACTTTAAACACTTTCCTCGGTCCTTTTATCTCTTTTACCGGTCGCATAATAGGCTATAGAGGCTTCCTTATACGGCTCTCTCTTTTCTCGCGCTGCGATAGAACTAATATTAGCCGCAAGTCTATCTACGCCGTCTTTATCTAGCTAGTATAGACGACTACAGAGTACGATAGCCGGCGGCGGCGTCGCGTACTCGGAGCTAGCGAGAGCTAATAACTTCTAAGAGCTATAAGGCTCTACGGCGACTTCGGCCCCTTCTAGTCTAGTATATAGCACTACCTAGGGTATTAGTAGCACTATTCCGATGCTATAGTAAGTATCGAATCCAAGTATCGATTAACTTTAAGGACTAGTAATATTAATAATCTCTTAAGAAATGTAGTCGCTATAGTTAACCTTAACTACCGTCTCGACTTGAAAACCATCGCACTATACGCCCGTAACGTAGAATACAACCCAAAAGTGAGGGCATACCTTTAAACTAGCGACTTCCAGTTAATATCTCTCCTAAGCGTTTCGTAGTAGTAGTTATACGTATCCGTAAACCTAAAACGACGGCGCTTATTTTCGCCTCTAGGAGGATAGTTATTACTAGCGCTAAGTCTAAAGACGACGTTAAGCTTATAAGTCGCAAGTACGCGCGTATTTATTAAAAGCTAGGCTTCAACGCTATATTTACCGAGTTTAAGATTTAGAATATCGTTAGGTCTTACGATATTAAGTTTCTAATTCGTCTTAAGGGTCTAGCTAGCCGCTACTATATATTTAGCTCCTACGAACCGGAACTATTCCCTAGTCTCATCTATCGCATAATGAGACCTAAAGTCGTGCTTCTTATTTTCGTCTCCGGAAAAAACGTTTTAACTAGTACTAAGGTCCGTAAGGAAATCTACGAGGCCTTCGACCTTATCTATCCCGTACTCTCTAACTTTCGTAAGATCTGAGTTAACCTTGCTATGCCAGCCGTAGATTACGAAAGGGTTACCTATAGAGGGCTTCCCTAGTTAGTATATATCCCCGCTCGATATACGCTTTTACGCGCGCTAATAAAATTACTTCCTCGCGCGATAACTTAATAACCATAGGGTTAATCGAGGATACGATCGCCTTCTTACGTCCCTCTAATAATCGTAATATAGTAGTAGTAGCTAAGAGGTTTAATATTAACCGGTTAACCCTTAGTAAGCGGTTCCGCGGTAAGATCGGCTTAGTAGCTAGGCGTATCGAAGGGCGGAGGTTACTTACGAGTAAGTAAGAGTAAGAGCTTATTAAGCAAATATAGAGGCTTTGCGAGTAGTGTTTGCCTCCTATACTAGTAATGGTGCGTATATAGGCCTCCCTAATATATGGTTTAGAGCCCGGTAAGAACTAGACTATAGGCTTTAGGCGTAGATATTAGTCCGTCCTTAACTATAGATACCTTAATACCCTCGATCTCGAGAGATATAAGGCTAAGTCCGAGAACTCTTTTAGGTACTATTTTAATATTCTGAAGCGGAAGGTAGATTAATACGGTATATAGCCTCGGAACTACTATAATGAGGATAAGAAAGGTTTCCTTATAGGCTACCTATAAAAGGTCTAGAGGATCTTCCCGAAAGCCTTAATGAAGCAATAGAAGCTCCTAGGCGCTAGCGAAGATGGATCTAGAGAGTGGATAACCCTTATAGCTACCGTTTATATAGATAGTACCTCGCTACCACTAGCTCTAATCTATAAGGCCGTTAGCGGTAACCTATAGGATACCTAGCTCTAGGACTATAACGCTAACGAGTATCCTTACTAGTTTACAAGCTCACCTAATGGCTAGACTAGCGATAAGCTTAGTCTAAGTTAGCTATAGAGCTTATTCGATACTTAGACCGTTAACAAGGTAAAGAGGGACTAGAGGCTACTTATACTTAACGGATATAGTTCCTACTACACTCTTAGATTCCTAGATTAGTATCGGAGCAATAAGATACTAGTAGCTATATTCCCTCCTCACTCTACGTATAGGTTACAGCTACTAGATGTAAGCGTATTCGGACCTCTAGTGTCACGGGCGGACGTCAGGACGTAGGTGTAGATGCTAACAGGAATAGATACGGTTCACTACGACTAACCTACAGACAGGTTATATGACTAGGACGTAGCTCGAAGAGCTACGAATGAGGTTC
>MSJI02000096.1:0-14645 GCA_001931905.2 Cladosporium sp. IMV 00045
GGCAACAGCGGTCCCCCCAGCGCCCAGAACCTCGACTCTGACCACAAGACCATCGAGACCCCTGCCTCTGCCAACGGCGGCATGAGCTACGGATCCTCTGGCTCCAGCTCCGGCTCCGACGACTCCAGCTCCAACAACGAGCAGTCTTCTTCCTCCAACTCCGCCGACGACTACAAGAAGAAGGAGGTCAAGGCCCCCTCCTACGACAACAGCAACAACAACGACAACTCTCAGGAGGAGTCCGCCGCCCCCGCTCCCCAGCAGACCTCCGCCCCTGCCCCTGAGCAGTACAAGCCCTCCAGCAAGAAGGCCGAGGCCCCCGCCACCACCCTCGTCACCAAGGCCAAGACCCAGGACAACGTCGTCTACGAGACCGTCTACGAGACCGTCAACGCCTACGCGACCGTGACCGACGTCGCGTACGCCACCGAGACCGTCCAGGCCTACCGCCGCCACGCCCACCCCAGGCACGCCGCCGCCCACTAAACCCGACACTTGAAGGCAAGTTAGTGGAAGCAAAGCGCCGCAACAACGCCACGATGGCACGAAACTTTTTATCACATTTTTCGTATCTTTCTTCTCTATTCCGCGCTAGCGAGCAACAAGTACACGAAGCGAGCGCGGAGCTTTTGGGGCAGGGCTTCATGAGCGATTCTAGACAATTGCGCATGATGGGTTAGACGGGCTTCTCATTCTTCATCATCGCAATCTGCGGGAGGGTTTTACAACAGCATTGGGTGTTTTGGCATTTGGAAATGGTTCTTTTTTCTTGGTTTTCGGCGGACGATGGCGAGCCCCGTCTTTGAGCAGTTTGCTGGTTCTTTACTGCCGCTGATTACTTGATCTGCCAAAATTCTCATGTATAACCTGACACAATATTTCGACACAATCAAATTCCAGACGTTTTTGTCATTTGTCTGCTGGCATGTTTTCACGTTTCTCGCGTGTTTCTGTCTTGATGTGTTTTGACCTGAGTTGATCGTATCAATGCAAATCACTCTGCTTTCTAGGTCGTGCGAGTGCATTGCATCGAAGTGCGTGCATCAAGGTAATGACGTGATAATGCCTCCTTCGTCTGAGAAAAACGCGAGCCAAGGCCAACATCCCGGTCAGATGGTCCCGCCTCTGTACTACCACTACACCACATATACCACAACTCTCAACGTGCTGCAAACAGTGATTGCCATCATCTATATTCTAGGTCTATGTAATCTATCTCTATCTCACCATCTCACCAACCCCCCTCCCCCCTCTGATGCACCCACCCTCACAACCTCGCCAAATACTCCCTCACATTCCTCCCCCTCTCCTTCGCCTCCGCATTCGCAGCTTTCCACATTGCAATGCGCCTCTGATGGCCCTGCATGAAAACAGGCACCCACGCCGGATCAAACTTCGGCAGCCTGCGCCCCGGCTGACCTGGTCCCGGCTCGCCGGCGAGTTTTCTCACCGTCTCGAAGTACTCTTCGAATTTGGGGTGCAAGGCCGTGAAAGGCACGCTGTCGCCTTTCTCCTTGATCCTGCTCGCTTCCCAGGCTTTCTGCTCTTCGAGTGGTGGGAGTTGCGCGCGCCCGGCGAGGACGCGCGCGGCGAGCACGGCTTGCCATTCGAACACTTTGAGGGTTAGGCCGGCGGCGACCTGGTTTGGCGTTAGTGCTAGTGCTGGGATGGTTGGTTTGTGATGTTGATGTGTGAGAGCTTACAGCGCCGACGAAAGCGAGAGACGGATCGCCTTGGTGGAAGATATGCTGGTACAGATCGGGGACGCGGTTGTTGCGGATCGGGATGTTTTTGAGGAACGGCAGGGTCCACGAGTATCCTGTGCCGACGATGATGTGGTCTACGTCGTCGACGGAAGTGCCGTCAACAAAGTGGACGGTCCTATCGACCACTTTCGAGATTGAGGGTTTCTGGTCAATGTCTGGGTGTTGGAATGCGTGGTCTCCAAAGTACATCTGTGGGCGATGGCCTTTGACGACGGATATGACGGGCGATTTCGCCACGCCGAGGAGGTCTACCGAAGTGTCGGCGCCGGAGCTGGTATTGTCAGTTGGTCGTCACTTTTACTTGACGATTGACATGACTTACACTGATGCGCCAACTACGACGACCCTCTTCGATGTGTTAGCCGTGAGCAGAATTTGAAGAAGGGCGAGATCATCACTCACCTTGTTTCTGAAAGCATCACGACCCCGATATGCTTTAGTGTGCATAACACTGCCCGGATACTTGCGAGCAAAATCATCAAGGCCCTCGATCTTCGGGATATACGGCACAGTATAGTGACCATTAGCGACGACGACAGCATCGAAATGCTCTTTCCACCAATAATCAGTCTTCTCGCCACCCTTCCGCAGCACAACTTCCCATTCACCGTTGACTTTAGTGACGCTTTCGACGGTGGTATTGTACGACACGAAATCCTGGTAGCCGTTGCGATTCACCAGCCCTTCGATGTACCTTTGGATAGTCGCCCAGGGTCTGAAAGGGGTGTCCATGCCGTGACGTGCGATTGAAATCGCACTCCGCTCGACGGGAATGGGCTCTTGCGAGAACTCCATCACGGAAGCATCAACGTTCGTTTCTAGGTAGGGGTAGACGCTCGTTTCGGTGAAATGCTCATTGCCTTCCTGTTTCGGGATTTGCGCGGGCAGTTGGTCCGGTATCTGTGATGGCGGGTCTACTGTGTCTCTGCTCGCCAGAAGGCTCGGTTTGGTGACGAATGGGTGAGGTTTCTGGTCCTGAATCCTGTAAGAATGAATATTCATGTCAGTAAATCATCACTGGCAATTGATTTGAAGTGGCAAACTGACCAACAACCTCCAGGCCTCTCCCTTCGCTCAAAAACGCGAATGACGTCGAAAGCCTGCTCTTGAGCAAATGCATCGATTGAAATGGCTCCTGCTGGTCCCAGGCCGATAATGGCGACACGTCGTTTTGGTTCGTTCACCATTATGACTCTTGTTCAATTGCTTCGCGACTGGCTGCGATTTTCTGCGTTTATGTTAGAATGAAACGCGGAAATTTGGCAGCTACGTCTACTCACCTCGGTGTAACGGACGAATAGTATGAAACGACACTCGCGACGTTGTCGTGGTCGACATGGCGGGATCACGCCATTTGAGGCCATGTGTTATCGAACTTGGCGGTCGCAGACTTGAGCCGTCGTTTTTCCGAGAAAGTTTGTCTTTGAATCTGTCACTTTGGATACGTAGAGCCTCAAAAGCTGTCCGACATACTTACTAAGATCTTACAAAACGAGTGACAAGGCGCCTGCCAATCGGATAATGGCTCCTTGGTCAATGAGACCGTGTTGATACATTATCCTGGACACACAAGCATATTGCTCTCGTCCAAGTAGCAATCCTCTGCGGTCATGCCAGTGGAAGCGACCCACAACAGCCTTGACATCAGGTCTTGGTACGTCCAAAGAGGCATCAACAGCGAGCTGACGTGCTCATGCTACGAGGCATTCATATAGTTCGATCTGCCACGATCAGAACCATGTGCGGCGAGACTTAGAAGAAACAATCAAGATGACCACTGACGCTGAAAAATCGGGAACATCGCGGGAAACCCGAGTCGACGCCAGCCCAAAGGCCAGATCTGCCGGTTTTGACAAGAATCAGGATGACGGACCAGTCGATTGGAGTTCGGAGGCAGAGCGTCGAGCGATTCGCAAGGTCGATTTCTCAGTGCTTCCCTTGCTATTCCTCGGTCTGTTGGTCTTTCAGTTAGATCGAATGAACGGTAATTGTTCTCAAATGCACTACGCGATGACCACTGCGTCGCCCCACGGCCAAGAACACCATCTGACGATTGCATAGTGAGTGGTCAACTTCGTCTTTGATCTACACCATATGAGACACTTTCCTGCATTGCGAGCTGGTTTCGTTTATTGATTATCCCCCTGCTCCTCGACAAAGTTTAGCACGATCACCGGGTCATAACGACAGATGTCTGACAAGATTTCCAGCTCGCAAGTGCCCTCACCGGCGGCTTCAACGACGACATTAGCATCGATCAGTCGACGGTCAATCTCGGAAATCAGATGATGTTTCTCGGAACCGTGGTGCTTGAGATACCCTTCAACATGATCCTTCAAAAGCTAGGCCCTCGAAAGTGGATATCCATGCAAGTTTTCATATTTGGCTTGATAGCTACGATGCAAGTCTTCGTCCGGAATCGCAATGGCTTCCTCGTAGTGAAAAGTTTTCTCGGTCTCGCCGAAGCAGGCTATATCCCAGGAAGCTGTTATACCCTCTCCACATGGTATAACAAGAAAGAGCTCGCTAAGCGTGTGGCAATCTTCTTTTTTGGCATGTTTGGTGGGAATGCCCTTTCGCCTATTTTGGCCTCGGGAATCCTCCAGCTCGATGGCGCGCAGGGCTTGAGAGGTTGGCAATGGCTGTTCATGCTGGAGGGATGCTTTACGATGGCCGTGGCTATCCTTCTCCTCGCTCTACTTCCTGGATCTCCAGATCAACCTCGACCACTGCTGTCCCCAGGGATCATCAGGTTTACCGAAAACGATCAACAAGTTTTGCTGGCTCGTCTCGCAAAAGACGACTCTCACAAGCAAGGTGGTGCTCAAGGCTTGCAGATACCCTGGGAACTCGTCCGCCAGACTATTTTCCACTACAAGCGGTGGCCTTCGCTGTTCTCTACTTTCTGCGTATTCGCAACGTGGAGTCCCCTCACTACCTACACCCCATCGATATACGTGTGAGTTGCCGCGACCTCGCCCACCTCCAGCTGCGCCAACTGACCACCTTCCAAGGGATCTCGGCTTTAATCGTACAGCTGCCAATGCTCTCGCGACAGTGGGCGGCGCTCTCGCTCTCGTCGTTGTCTTCTTCTTCGCCTGGCTCAGCGATCGCACCAACAAGCGTGGATTCTGTGTCATGGGAGCCCAGATATCCTATCTCATCACCATTATCGTCGCACGCCAGACGCAACCGCAAGTTGGCCCATGGAGTCGCTGGGGTCTTTGGACGGCAGTCAACGCCTTCGCCGCGGGCTACCATCCCATTCACAACACTTGTAAGTCTGCCCATGGCCAACTTGCCGCATCTCACGTACTGATACCGGCTCGCGCAGGGGTCCAATTGAACTGCACCGATCCTCGCGAGCGCTCTCTTTCCATCGCCATGTGGGTCATGTTTGCGATCTCTGGGCTAATGGTAGGAGCGCAATTGTTCCAAGGCCCGGATGCTCCGCAATACAACAACGGCTTACTGTACATGATGGGGCTGGTTATCGCAGGATTCGTGCTCGCGGCGGTGCAGGAGATGGTTTACCTGATTCACAACAAGCGCGTCAGAGAGGGAAAGGGAAGAGCTATCCATGGCGAAGCCGAGCCGAGAATCTATGTCCCGTAGTTGAAAATGGTGGAGTCGTATGCAAGTCATAGCTGGCATCTTTATCGTCCGAACCATAGTTGGAAGCCATGCTGATACCTTGGCCATATTATACTATTCTGGACAGCTTTGCAAATTCGATCATTCGAAAAATTGTTCCACAGAACAGTTGTTGAAACACATGATGTTCCGAGGGGGCCGTTTCCGCCGATCAAACGCGGTGTGGGAAGGCTCGGCCACACATTTGGTGGTGCCACCGCATCACCACAACACCTTCTCTCTGTCCAACACACCTGCGTCGTGGCAACCTGAAACTTGATTTCCCGCATTCCGCCAGAGGTGCACTAACGAGATAGACACAGACCTCAGTGCACACTTCTCCCGCACTGCGATGAGTTATCGTGCAACCATACTGGCAATCGAGCGCGAAAAAAGATGGACCAAGAGCGAGATCGACGTCGGGAACGCGAATTCTACACGTGAACACCTGACCCACATCCACCACATTCATACCTACACACTGTTAAGCTCAAAAGTACTGATTCAAAACAATACTAGATACTACGATGCCTACCGCGCCCTCACCAACACCGACCCACCCTTCACAAACCTCTTCGACGCCGAAGCCGCAGCTCGCCACGAGCCCAAACTCGCCCCGGATCCCACGCTGACGGCTTTCTGCCAACTGGGAGCTCTACGCACGCAAGCCGACCGGTGCATGGTGTTTTTCTTCGACCAGACGAACGGTTACGTGCTCGCCGAATCGACGCAGTCGCATCACAGTGGCCACGCGGGCGATTTGTGGTTGGGGTGCACGATCATCCCTCGCGGACTCTCGGTGTGCGAACATACGGTCAACATCCCGGAAGCTAATAAGGGGTCGAATCAATTCTTCGACAATGCGGGCGATATTCATATCATTAATGATCTGGCTGAGGATGCGAGGTTTCGCGATCGACCGTATGTTCATCAGAGACCTAATGCCCGGTTCTATGCCGGAGTACCCATCAAAACCCCAGGTGGGGCGAATATAGGTGCCTTTTGCGTGCTTGATGTGAAACCACGACCTGGCCTCGCTGATGAAGACGTCGATTTCCTCAAGCATATGGGATCACTGGTGATGAACCATCTGGACCATCTTCGAACTAGTGCGGAGTATGGCCGTGGAGCGAGGATGCTGGAAGGTCTTGGAATTATCACCCGACACGAGGAGACTGCAACTGCAGTGTGCAGCAACATTCGACAAGGGGAATCTCAAGAGTCCACGACGATCAGCTCAATCAAGCAGTCCGAGGTCACGGAAACTCATGCCGAACTGCTGTCGGAATATGCGTCTGATCACGCGCCAGAGCGAGGCCATCGGCCTAGAAGGAGGAGAGCGTTATACAAGAGCCAAGTGGCACGCTCATCCTCCATAACTCAAAGCAGCGCCAAAGTACAGTCAACGCGCGAGACTGCACCTCCTACGATTCCGGTAGAGCCAGCGAAGGGCCACAAGCAAGCTTCCACATGGTACTCGAACGAGCATGAATCGTCACAAAAACCTCTCGATCGCCAAATCAAAGAAAGCTTCCAAACAGCGAGTTGCCTCCTCCTCGACGCCGTCAAAAGCGACGGCGTCGCTTTCCTCGATGCAACAAGCTCCCGGGCCTCCACCAGCTCTTTCGCGAACCGTCGCTTCACGGGCATGGAAAACACCTCGGCCACCGAAGACTCCGACGGCCCAGCCGCACACGCCGTGGTGCGTGATCACACTCCCATAGACCACGCCGTCGACTGCGAAATCCTAGGTCATTCCGAAGTTGAAGACTCTGAATCAAGTACTGTCTTCAACAACCTTCTCACCGAGCGCCTTCTGAAGACCCTGATGCGCCGATACCCGCAGGGTAAAACATGGACATTCGACGCACACGGGGAGGAATCCACCGATGATCTCCTTGAGGGCTTCATCGACAACCCACCCAGCGGTGGGATCATCAAGCCTCCCGATACTACGCACAATCAAGTGTCGTCGAGAGACGCAGCCCGCCTTCTCAAGCTGTTCCACTGCAAAGACTCCTCCTCCATTCGCACAATTTGCTTCGCGCCCATGTGGGATCCAGTAAGAGAGCGCTGGTACGCGGCAGTCCTGACATGGTCCAAATCCGCACGCCACGGCTTCTCGCGAAACAACGAGCTGAGCTACCTTCGCGCCTTCTGCGACGTGACGATGGCAGACGTGCTGCGAATCGAAGCGAAACACGAAGCAAGAGCGAAATCGAGCCTGATCTCTTCCGTTTCGCACGAGCTTCGTTCGCCACTGCACGGCATTCTGGGAAGCGTCGACTTACTCAAAAGTAACGGAGCGTTTGACTTGAGTCTCATCGAGCAGATCCAAAAGTGCAGCCTCAACCTCGTAGACGTGATCGACCATCTTCTCGACTTCGCGCAGATCAACAGCAAAGCGCCGAGAAGCAAACGCTCGCTTGCGAAAAGTCCTCTCACCAGCAAGGCTTGCTCCCGCATACCCCTGGCACGCACGACCGAGGAGATCGTTGATGCGGTTTACTATGCCCACAACTTCACGAACCGCGACCGGAGTCACGCGCACGTTGATCTGATCGTGGACCTTGCGCCGGCGTCTGCGACGGAATGCCTCATTTCTGTCGGAGCGTGGAAACGGCTGTGCACGAATATCGTCAACAATGCCTTAAAATACACCCACGAAGGCCACGTCAAAGTAGACCTCGACGTTGAACAGCGTGAAGGCGGCGGGGTTTACGCAACGCTCACGGTCGCAGACAAGGGTGTTGGCATGAGTCCGGAGTTTCTCAAGACTCGCCTCTTCGAATCTTTCGCTCAGGAAGATTCCCTCGCAACAGGCACCGGGTTGGGCATGAGTCTTGTCGCTCAGCTGATCAAAGACTTCCGCGGCACGATTGAAGTGCAAAGCGAGAAAGGCGAGGGGACTACCATGACTCTGACGATTCCTCTTGAAGTTGATTCGAGGGGCCTGGAAGCGGAATTTAGCACTGACATCGCCTACCATGGTTGCCGCATTGGCTTTATGGAGCAATCAGGGATTGCACCAGATTCCAAGTCAAGTAGCAGTCGAACAATGTTGATCGACACTGCGAAGAACACGCTTCGGAACATTGGCGCCACTATCTGCGCAGAGGCTGATGCTGACATGGTCGCCGTAATGGAAGAAGATCTGGACCGCTTATTGGGTGATCAGCAAACTATGGACGAGCGACGCTTGCTGGTACTCTGCAGATCATTTGCATCTGCAGCGCGGGAGCGCGATAAGTATCAGCTCAAAAACGCACGTTTTGTGCCCCAGCCATATGGGCCCGAGAGGCTTTCCGCGGCCGTTCGATCCCTTTCCAAAAGTGTCAGGAATGACAGTGTCCAAGGGTCGCGAAGAGCATCTGGGGAGCAAGGGAAGTCAAATAAACCACCACGAACGTTTCCTCTCGAAGACGATGCATCGTACCAGACGTCTGCGCTCTCCTCTCCACCATTCGATCTGGGACTTGGGAATCTCACTTTGAGTGGAATTGCTGACACTGCTTCGACTGTCGACTCGTCGATTACCAAACGACCGGAAGTTCCGTCACGAGATGTCTTCAAAGACACGCAAGGCGGCGCAAGTAAGGAGGGAAGCTCGGCTCTTAAGCGAAGAAGTCTTTCAGAGCAGCAGCATGCAGGCCAACCGGCGCAGCGTAGCGAATTACCTCTCCTGTTGCTTGTTGACGACAATGTAAGTGTTGGAAAGAATCAAAAGACTCCAGTATACTAACCTAACGGTAGCCGATCAATCTGAAGCTTCTCACACTGGTTGCCGACCGTAATCGGTTCCCTCGGCTCATCGCCGCAAACGGCCAAGAAGCCGTAGAAGCCTACAAATCTTCCGTCGAAGAAGGCCAGCAAGTCCGCATCGACGAAGGAACGTCTCTGAACCCTGCCAGCGTGAAACGCAAACCAAGCATCGTTCTCCTTGACCTCAACATGCCAGTCATGGATGGCTTCGAAGCCGCGCGGCAGATCCGTCAGCTCGAGAAGCAAACGGGCGCCTTGCCGGCCGTGATCATCGCCATCACTGGTCTTGGAGACGATGTCGCGAGAGCCAGGGCATATGAACATGGCTTCAATTTGTTTTTGTCCAAGCCTGTCCGCCCTCAGGATCTTACTGATATGCTTAACTCTATCGTTCCGTTCGCACCGACAATGGATGATTAGGAAGGCCGTGGTATGGGCAGATTCGAGGGTGTTGAAAGGCGCGCGTCACGCGTTTTGGTGATGCTTGTTCTACTAGGCACGGCTCTGCCTTCTCTTCTCCTGATTGTTTGTATTACTGCTCTTGGAATGCTTGTTTGTGACACAACGACGGAAACATGTTTTTCTCTGCTAGCTGATTTACAAGAACGAGTATTCTTGAGCACTCCGAGTCCTTTTTCCAAGTCCGAGTCGAGGAATCGGAGAGGTAAACTGTGATTTCTGTGAGGCACGAGTGCCTAGTTGTTGGGCATAGCTTGAGGGCAGGGCGAGAACAAACACTCAGCGAGGCAAGCGCAATGATTGCAAGGCCTTGCATCATGTCATACCATCATGGCACGAAAACTCCAATGTCACGATGACATCCAGGCCTTTCTTTTTTGGTGCCAATCCAGCTATCAAGTGACGATCAAGACCTTTAAGCAGGCTTCGAAGACAGGCCGAAGATCATGCATTCCCAGGAATCCAAGAGATTGGCTGATCTTCGCGAGCGAGGTGATCCAGAAGCAGGGTCAGAGGTGGTCTGTAGCAGATCTCATGTCCAATGGCGCCCAAAATGGAGACCTGCCGAGAGACCCTGCTTTTTCTGACGGCTTCCAGAAGGAAGAAACTGATGCATAGCAGACCTGTGGCGGTCGAGGCGGCCTTCCAAGTGGAGACCAGCCGTTCCTGTTGCAGTAGAGCTGCCTCCCTGCATTCGTCCTTGAGAGCGGCCTCGCCAACCGTTGCACCAGCCGATCATTAACGTCTAGGCCTGAATCATCAAGCCATTTTTTGCTTTTCTGACAGGCAAGAATGACGCCGCGGGGCTGAACTGGTCGAGAAACCATGCCATCCGTGGTAAACGTGATCTTCGTACGGCATCGCACTGCCGCTGCCGCGGACCAGCGCCCGATGTCTTGCCTTTGGCAAGGCTAGCAACAAACCAGCAACACCACGAGGGTTTGGCTTTGTTCAGAGAAGACCGTGGTATGGCAATCGCCTATTTCCCAACAAATACCAACAACGGCATCCTCCATGTCGAAGGAAGGCTGCCAAGTAGAGCGACAGTTTGGTGGAGTGGGTTTTTCGTTAAAGATTTCAATGTATTGGAATTGTAATATTGAATAGCGTAGCACGTGGGCAGTTGAAGTATAGGCAAGAGTAGGTTTGACAGCAGAAGTCTGGGTGAGGTTGGTAGCGCAATCACAGCAAATCACCCTCCACTGGCCAATAGAGAATGTCGGTATCTCCGGTTAGGTCGAGCCGGATCATGGCCCGGTGTTGTAAGCTCGCGTACAGGCGATACAACGGTATTCGCAAGCCTGAGTAAAGGAGCGCGTGATTGGGTGGTTCAGGGCTTGCTTTTTCCAGATCTCAGGATGCATGTGAATGATCCAGGGCGAACGACTCGACGGCGCAGAAAGGCTGAACGAACTCGGTTCTTTCGCCTGGATGAGTTTTTACCAAGACGCCGGACTGCGATGTTGTGCCGCAAGTAAGAGACTGGGCGCGCATGGCGTTTGTTGGGTGGTGGAAGAGCGAGATGGCCGTGGGTGAAGTCGTAGATGAAGTCGGATTTGGTCGCACGTTGCGACGTCGCCGACTTTGATTGGTGAAATTCACGCTGTCACTTCTGCGCGTCCTCAGCCTTACTCTCCCTCGCCTCACGCTGCACATCAACCCGAGATACTTTCAGCCATTCACATAGTTGCTTGTATGTGAATTGACTGACTTCACTCACGATACTTTGGGAGCTTGGGAGATACTACGTACTGGAGAAAATACCTAGAATATCAGAATACAGCTCTTTTCACGGACATCGACTTAAACATCGGACGACAAGCACTGCGAACCATTTCAAACCCGCCACGCACTATGTCCATTCACGGAAAAAGCCCCCAGATGGGTCTCGCTCCGCCATCGCCATTCTTATAACCAAGGGGCCAAGCGTTCACCCGTCGAATCATTGTCTTCGCTACTGGAAACCGAAGCACCCATCCAGGCCCTTTGCCCAGCGGCGTTGATTCCTTACGATTTGCTAGTGTGTTATCAATTCGGTTCCAATGCCATGGCGATTGCTTGGTCTGAAGAAACGTGGTCCAGGCGATTGGTTTGAGAGAACGTGGGCAGGTAGTGGCATCTCGTTGAATCAATTTGCCCTGAAAACCTCGCACGCGAGGGCGTTGATGGTGTCGCGTGGGCTGAATATAAGACATGCCTGCGAGAACCCCCCATGTCTGACAGTCGTTCTTCACCATCAACGCAACCTTCTCTGGATAGGATAGTTCTCTGGGAGCCCTTCAGCACTCACATATCAACCAAGTGCAACTTCGACCGGTCTCCCTCCACCGCAGGAGTTCCAGCACAATGGCCGACGCTGCCCTCCCTCAGTTCACCTACATCTTCGTGATCGGTCTGTTCTTCGCCTTCCTAGATGCGTGGAATATCGGTGCCAACGATGTCGCCAACTCGTTCGCGACTTCGGTCTCTTCCAGGTCTTTGACCTTGGTCCAGGCCATGACTATCGGTGCTGTGATGGAATTCTTGGGTGCCGTTCTCGCAGGGTCCGTTGCGATTGATCCCTCGGTGATCTGCAATCTCAGCAGCTAATATTCCTCACAGTGCGCGCACCTCCAGCACCGTCAAGAGCGGTATCATCTCTACCGATGACTTCACCGAGGCTCCTAGCGTCCTGATGCTGGGCATGCTCTGCGCTCTCATCGGTTCCTCTCTCTTCTTGACCCTCGCTACGAGGATCGGTCTTCCCGTCTCCACTACCCACTGCATCAGTACGTCTCGCTGCCAACCATGATCGATTGAACCTCAAAAACATTTCTAACCATCTTTGCAGTCGGTGGTATCATTGGTGTGGGGTTCGCGACCATCGGTCCCAACGGTGTCGACTGGTCCTGGGAGGGTGTCTCCCAGGTCTTCGCCGCCTGGGCCATCGCTCCTTGCATCAGTGGATGCTTCGGCGCAATCCTCTTCCTCATCACCAAGTACGGTGTGATGAAGTCCAAGAGCCCGCTGAAGATGGGCATGGTCATGGTCCCGATCTTCTACGGCTTGACCTCAGGTGTCCTTACCATGCTTATCGTCTGGAAGGGTGCTGCGAACCTGGACCTCGACAACTTCGGCACCGCTAACACCGTTGGAACGATCTTTGGTGTTGCTGGCGGTGTCGCTGCTCTTTCTTGTTTCTTCCTTCTGCCTTTCCTCTGGGTTAAGCTCGGCAGGGAAGACTGGAAGCTTACCCAGTTCGACATTATCAAGGGCCCCTTCCTCCTCAGCCGTCCTGATGCTGGTCCCATTCCCGAGGGCCGCGAGCTCGTCCCCAACTACTACGCCGGCCACCACACCAAGGAAGAGCTCGCCGCCAGAGGCCCCGCTCGCCAGGTCGGCGTCAGCGACGAGGAGAGCAGCTCTCGTGACGGCTCGGCTATCGACGAGATCTCCCCCGAGAAGTCTGGCGCGTACGCCCGCCAGCCCAGCGTCGTCGCCACCACCCCCGCCATCTCCGCCGAAGAGCCCGCCCCCATCCAGCGCAAGTGGTACGAGCCCGTACAGATGTGGCACAACATTAAGTGGACCTTCTTCCGTGGCGTCATGATCGACATTGTCAGCGAGCAGACCTCCGGCGGCAACAACGAGATCAAGTTCATCCAGCGCCTGCTGGTCGGCAAGAACCTTGAGCAGAAGCACGCGCTCGTCGAGCACTACGATCTGAAGACCGAGCACCTTTACTCTTTCCTGCAAGTTCTGACCGCCGCCACCGCCTCTTTCACGCACGGCGCCAACGATGTTGCCAACGCCATGGGACCGCTCTCCGCCATCTACCACATCTGGCAGGAGAACGAGACCGGCAGCAAGTCCCCCGTGCCGATCTGGGTGCTCGTCTTCGGAGGTGCCGCCATCTCCATCGGTCTGTGGACGTACGGCTACAACCTCATGCGCAACCTCGGTAACCGCATCACCCTGCACTCTCCCTCCCGCGGTTTCTGCATGGAGCTCGGCGCCGCTCTGACCGTCGTCATGGCCACCCGTCTCGCTCTGCCCGTTTCTACCACGCAGTGCATCATTGGCGCCACCGTCGGTGTCGGTCTCTGCGCTGGTGACTACAAGGCTATCAATTGGCGCATGGTCGCTTGGTCTTACGGCGCTTGGATCGTTACCCTGCCTTCTACTGCTGTCATTTCGGGCTGCATCATGGCGTTCACTATCAACTCTCCTTCGTGGGCTGCGCCGCTCAACTAGACGGTTGTCATTTCTGATCTTTTGATCTGGAAGGCGGTGATGTGATCGACGGAGCGACGAGGATGAGTTTGTCCTTGACTTTTGAACGATCTGAACGGCGGGATGAAGATGATGAGCTGCTCTTTCATTCGGCTTTGCATGCTTCTCTGTCTTTTCCCGCTTTTGATCGCATAGATTTGCACTTTATTCCCCAGCATTCGTCATTAATCAGTTCTGTCAAAAATCTGTAATACACATACATACAACACAAAAAGTTATTCATACCCCCCTGCTTATAATTCCCACCACGTCTCTGCACCGATTTTCTCCAATCGACTTCAACATATCATCTACCGCTGTTCCAATTCACGCAAGCGTAGTAATGAATCTCCCAACCATGCCCCTTTGCCACGGGCTCACAAACTCTTCGCAAATCTCTTGTCTCAAAAAAGACCAGTCCATCGAGCTATTCGAGATCACAGAAAACCATCTTTCTTCCCAACCAACGAACAACGAGCGGGACAAAGTCCTCACAATTCCAACTTTGCGCATGAGAGCGAAATCTACCTTCAAATGTTACTTTCTCAATCTCAAATGCAGTCTTGGCCAGCAGCAAGTCTTTGTCGGACATGTGTATCCGGAAAGTGTGAATCGTTACATCCAGACCGCGGGTGATGGAAAGAGGTGAAAGCACACGGCAGGTGAACAAGTCGTGACACAATCAACAAAGAAAACAAAAACTCAGATTCTCCTCCTCATAATCATAAAGTAATTATCATTACCGCGCGCGACGAATCCACGCATCCATTAAAA
>MSJI02000096.1:14665-88569 GCA_001931905.2 Cladosporium sp. IMV 00045
AAAAAAAAAAAAAAAAGAAAAAGACCAATCTGCTTCGACGCGAAAAAGGAAAATAAGTCCAATTCACTCCAATCCAATCCAATCCAATCCATCATCACCACCACCTCTACCACTACCTCCTCAAAGGCGAATTCCCCAACACATCCTCCCTCTCAAACTCCCCCAGCGCATTCCCGACCATGCTGAAATCGCCCACCTCCCTCTCCAAATCCATGACGCTCGGGCTCAAAACAGGACTATGCGCGACGCGCGGCCGACTCTTGAAGACGGAATCGTACTCCGTGGCCTGCATGAGCTGATCGCGAGGGGTGACGGATCGCCTCATCGCAGTCCCACCCTCACTCCCATCATCGACCTGCCCTCCCAGTCTTGCGTCGTCACTATTCGAGCGCCGCGGCTTGGGGTGCTGAATCGTCGGCGTTGGCTGCATGTCTGTGCGCGAGCGGGAGTGTTTGGGCGTGCGCTGGTAGACGGAGGTGGGAGGGGAGAAGGACGAGATGGATTGGCGGGTGCGGTCGGCGAGGCTTAGGGTGCGTTGCGGTGGTGGGGAGGCGGGGAGGGGCGAGCGGGTGATGTTGGAGGGGGGGAGGGGGAAGGATTCCGTGTTGATGAGGGGGGAGTCTGCGTCGACTGAGCCTGCGGCTGCGGCTGTGCCGGGGGTGGGAATGATGTTGCGTGTGTTGTCGGCGCTGGTCCAGGCGATGGATTGGCGGGTGCGGTCCGCGAGGGAGGGGCGGGGGAAGTCGGAGGTGGTGTTTTGCGTGGTGGATTTGGATGGGTCGAGATTGATGGGGGAGGCGGATTTGGCTGGGAGGGCGAAGCTGTGGGCGCTGTCGACTTTGGGCGTGCTGGAGATGTCTTCGCTGATGTTTAGCCCGCCGAGTCTGCCGTCGATGCTAGTTGTGAACTCGCTCTGTTCCTCTCGCGGTGATGGCAGGGCGGGGAGAGGGCGAGAGGGCGGTGGTTCATTTTGACTGATTGCTGGGGTCTCGTTCTCGGTCATCGAAGTATCAGCGTCGAATTCGGGACCATCTTCCTCGAGAGGAGTTGGAAGAGCAGAGCCGGGTCGAGACGTCGAAGCAGATAGTGGACTTTCGTTGCCTGGGCGAGCCGACTTCAATGGCGAGAAAAGCTCGGTCTTGAGAGGAATCGGGCCACGCTGGGAAATGACCTTGGGCTGCTGATACGAACGCGATCTTGAGGAGATGCGCCTGTTCATGCCAGGACGGAAAGGTGCAGGACTCTGAGACGGCGAGTACTGAAGCGAAGGCGACCTCGAGTGCTGACGAGAATGCGCAGAGGCCTGGCGCGAAGAAGGGCGATACGCCCCTGTGACAGCGTCCGAGGCTGAACGACCGTGCCTTGGGTCCTCCTGGCTCGCATTGCCATTCCGGCGCGTGCTTTGTGCACGGCGGAGGTCTTCTCTCATAGCTGCAAGGATATTGTCGTAGCCCGACACACACGCCGATGCGGCACGCGAATGCTGACTTCTAACCGGAGACGCACCACCGCGTTGCTGCTTGGTATCGGCTACTGTGAGATCGGTATGCTTGTCGAAACGAATGGCGACAGAGCCAGCTCTCGCCCTGGCCTGCTCAGCAGCTGGAGGATCCGGTCTGGCGCCCTGCAAACGATCATACAAAGCTTGCCAACGTTTAAGTCGCAAGCCTTGACCTCTGGCTTTCACTTCGATGTCTTGGGTGATATCAGAGTCTGTCTCTGCGCCGTCTGCTTGTTTCGATGCAAAGTCTCGATCAAACAGCGCTTCTGTAGGCTGCACGAGGACACGATCGCCACTTGCAGCGCTGCCGCCAGAGAGGATAGCTTCTTTGAAACCGTCATCACCAACCCAGTTCTTCCGCAGGGTATCCTCCATCGGACGGAAACCTTCCAACCGCTTCTCAACAACTTCATTCTTGCCATGACGTTTCAACTGATCCCTTCGTCTGGCCAAGTCCGCCTCCTTCTCTCTCAAAACACCCTCTAGTTGTGCGAACTCCTCACCAAGCTTCTGCCTCTCAGCCAACGTCCTACCCAAAGAAGCCTTGTGAGCGACAAGCAGGGGCATCAAAATCTCCCTTTCAGACTTGCTCATACCCGGCGCACAGCCCACGACCTGCGCAACAGGCCTGGGGTGAGCATGCCTCGCCTTCCTGGCGAGCGTCCTCTTGCGCAGCACGACGGCTGCGAAAATAACACAGACCTCCCAGAACTTGTCGCCCGAGCATTCGTCTAGCATAGTCTTCCTCAAAACAGCTTCGCGTCCCAGCACGCCGTTCTTCTTCAGTCCGTCCAGGCAGCGGTACAGGGCTGCGCGGAGGTTGATGCTCTGCAGCGGCTCGAGCGGTGGGAAGAAGGGCTGCAGTTTGTCGGCTGTCAGGGCTGGGTCGTAGAGGCGGAAGAGCTGGTACAGGCTCCATTCTGCGGCTTTGATGCGTGCTCGAGCGTCGATGTTGGAGAAGGTGGAGGGTGTGATCGAGGGCCAGTCGGGGAGGAGGTCGAGGTTGAGCAGGCGGAGGTTGGCGAGGAAGAGATTGGGGAGGTGAGGACCGGCAGGAGCCTGCTGGGTGGATTTGGTGCGTTTGTGTTGTGTTGCTTGCGCGGTGGCGTGGGAGCCATTGGCGGCGTTGGTGTTGAGAGGTGGTGGATCGATCATCATGTTTGAGGAACAGGTGATGTGATTGCAAGGCCTGTGATTGTGATGAGAGATGGAGAAGGAGAAGAAGAAGCAAGGATTCAAGTCTTCATGTCTCAAATATGTAGTGCTTTTGTTCTCGCAGGACACGCATCAATGGGCAGATCCCCCTGTTGTCGGGCGCATAGTGGTGAGATGATATACGAGGTGGAGAGGTGTTTAGTGCTATAAGAGGCCATAACAGAGCTGTGTTTACTCCAGCCTAAGGCTATAGCAGCCGGGGATTAATGGCCGAGAGAATTCAAGGGCAACCCCAGCATGCCACCTCCCTCCCACCTCCCCGCGGCTTGAATCAAAAGCCTAATCGTAAATATCCACCGATCCACCACTGCGGGACTGAGAAAAGCCAAACTGCAAACACTATCTGCGACAACAACACCTCACGCGTTTGCTGTGTTCAGACAGTGTCTGTCATTCCATTGTCTATTGAATCTCAGTCTGTTTGCTTTGGCTCTCAACACCTCAGCCAGCGTCCATTGCTGCGACAGATAACTGCGATCTATAAATCTCCTCATCCCACCATCCTCATCTCAACCTCAACCAAAATCGCAGCAAAACCACACCAACACCACCATGACTCTCGAAGAAGCACCCGAAACCAACGCGCCCGCCGCGCCCACCTCCGGCATCCTCACTCCTCGCACCGCCGAAAATGAACACTGGACGCCCGAAACCGGTATGTGAAAAGCAGACTCACCCTCCCAAAAACAAACCTGACTAACACACTCCTCCTCCCACAGTCCTGAGCACCCTCCCCCACCGCCCCGAACCTCAAACCGCCTCCCCCATCCCCTTCTTCCACATGCTCGAGCGCCTGAAGACCACCAAGCGCGAAGGCTGGCGCCGCTTCGACATCACGCACGGCGAATCGATCGGCGACCACATGTACCGCATGGCGATCATCACCCTGCTCTGCCCGCCCGCACTCGCCGCCAAACTCGACCTGTCCCGCTGCACGCGCATGGCGCTCGTGCACGACATGGCCGAAGCGCTGGTCGGCGACATCACGCCCATGGACAAGATCGCGAAATCCGAAAAGAGCCGGCGCGAGGCGGAGACGATGGACTATTTCTGCGAGCAGCTGCTGGGAAAAGTCGGCGGGGGCTTGCAGGGCGAGGAGATCAAGAAGGTCTGGTGGGAGTATGAGCTGGACGAGACGCTGGAGGCGCACTTCGTGCACGACGTGGATAAGATGGAGCTGCTACTGCAGATGGTGGAGTATGAGAGGGGTGCGGAGGGGAGGTTGGATTTGGGCGAGTTTTCGCGTGTTGCGGCCAAGGTGCAACTGCCGGAGGTGAGGGAGTGGGCGCAGGGGGTGTTGAAGGAGCGGGAGGCGTTTTGGAAGGGGAAGGGGATTAAGGCTACTTGGATGGGGGATGTTGAGGGCGAGAAGGTCGAGAAGCAGGATCAGTATTATGGGGCGAAGAAGGAGGAGCCGAACGGCAGCAAGGAGTGAGAGGGAGGTGATGACATTTGAATTGGAACTGATTTTGAAGAGCCTTGAGTGTCGCGGATGCTAGCGAGGATGTCCACATCATTGCATGTTGCACTGGATACATGTACATGGTCACAACCGGCATCTGGCGGAAGGAGCTCAAGGAAGTCTAGTCACAGGACGGGAAAGTCACGAAGGATAATGAATCACGCAGTGCATTGAGCAGGCATCATGAGTATGGGTGTTGAAAGCAGCCCAACCCAGGGAGATCTTGTCGCCGCAAGCATTTTGGATGCTCAAGGAGTGCAAGACCTGCACCTTTTACACGTCGAGCTGAAGTAGAAAGATAGACAACCGAACAGACATAGAAGAAAGAAACATACCAAGGCAATTCACTTGCATGCACCAAACTCTTCAGAACAGAACGCAAGAAACACCCGACCGACTTCACATCACAGATGAGTAAGCACAACCACAACCATCCCCCAAAGATTGAAGGAACAATCGGAAGAGCAATAATAAACCCTCCAAACCATCCAATCAGAAGAAGAAAAACCAAAAACCCCAAGAGAAAAAGGCACCACGACCCATAGCCGCATAGCCAGCAACCTCCCCCCCAGAAATCCCAAATCGCAACTTCCAAAGAGAAACCCCCGAAAACCCAACCCAAAAGATCTAGAACCCTCCCTCCCTGCCCTTTCCTCCTTCCAAATACCGAAGATCCCCAAGCGACTCCCCCTTCCGCGATTCCCCCCAAACAAGTCTAATCAAATCAGCCGAATGGGCAGAACAAACGAATGGGCAATCGACCAATCCGCAGACCGACATCGCCAGTCAACAGCCCAGCCCAACCGAAGTCCCGACGCCACGGCTCAAACCGACAATTCTGCAGTATCCGGGCACGTCAGGCTTGTCAGCAAGCTCCCGCTAAGCGAGGGACATGTGACTGACGACTGATGCTGATGATGGTGCTGATTGATGATGCGGGCGCCGGGTGCTTGGGAATACGAGGGCGGATGGAGGGGGGATGGATTTGGGTTGGGCTCCGATGGAGACGGGTGTGCTCGTTGGGTGGGTGGTGGGTGGTTTGGGGAATTGGGAGGGAGGGAGGTTTAGTGCTTGATTGATTGATTGATTGGGGGTGTGTCAGCATTGAGGGATGGGGTTCTCTCTTGGGCTGGGAGGGGGGTTGGGGTGGGGTCATTGAGTGGGTGTATTGTTTTTTTCTGGGTTGTTTGGTTTGTTGTTTCTCTGGAGTTTTTGGGTGTTTGCTGGAGGGACTTGGGGATAGGAGGACGATCTATTTGGGCATGCTTGTGATGAAGGAGGAGAAAGAGCAGGAGCAGATGTTCGGTTGATTACTCTGCTTGTTGATGATCGTGGACGAATCGAGGCAGGGAAGCAATGTGCAGCTCGGCATTTCACCTCTTCTTCATGATCACGTTTCGAATGTCTTGCAATCCTCCATTCGAAACCGGGATATCAACAGGCATGGCAATCCCGTTTTCCCATCACAAACCTCACGAATCATCCAACTCCCGGATTGCCACAAAATAAGACATCCCTACCTCGAATTACCCGATCTATCCTCCCCAGTCCCTCAAGCGAAAGAATCCCAGGTGCTGAATCCCAGGTGCATCGAACAAATAAACAACCAGAGTATCCGAGGAGGGGGTTCCCTCCGGTCCAGAAGCAGGGGACGAGGCGTCACTCTTGCCCATCTCGCGGCCTGTTTTAGGAAAATTCACAAATTTGCATTCTTGCCCCGAAGGCCAGGTCGTCAAAGTCTTCGCTTGGTATTTTCCGAGAAACATACCAAGTCGGATCGATGTGCTTTGATCGTTGGTGCTGCATGAGACGGGCATCCGATCGTCACGGTGTGCCTTCGCTTTTTCGATCGTGCAGCTGATGGCAATTTTGAAGTTCATGACTCGAGAGGAAGGGAAGAGAGAGGTGGGCTTGGGGAGTCGTCCTCGGCCGACAGCGATCATGGCTTCAACATCGCGCATTAGGCCCAGCAGAGGAGCCGCAGATGGGTGCCGTATTGTGAGACTTCTCGCTGAGCTAGACGCGCCGCAGCCGCCGTGCATGCATCCCCATATGACCCATGGTCAGCCGTGAGAGGGGAGGTGGGAGTGGAAACTCGTGATGGCTGCTGTGTATGCATGCATGCAAGCAAGCCGCAGAAGGCGTTGGTTGGTTCGGTGGTCGCCCCACTTTGAGGCGAGCGATTTGAGGTCGTCGAGAGAACAAGGCTGCGGATTGGTTGGTCGGATTGTCTGCTGGGGTGTATGGGAGGGAAGAAGGGTGTTGCGAGATTGGAAGACTAAACTCGCTAAGTGGTGGACTGGGGTTTCGGCGAGAGGCGAGAAGCGAGGCTAGGGAATTTGGTGTCGGTACGGTATCTCGAGATGCTATTGGGGCGGACGTGCTGAGGCATGCTGAGGTACCGGCAGGGCCAAGAGAGTGATGGTGATGAGTAGGGCAGGATTCGTAGATACCGTATGCGGCTGTCAGGCCGTCTTTCAAGATGTTCATGTTCCTGGATGAAAGCTGTCATGGATTGCAAGGTGATTGTGTCAATTTGTGCGACAGTCTCATGGTCCCCGGTGCCTGCGAGGAACAGCTGCTACGGTCTACAGAGTAGGTATACATGAGGGGTTCTCGTGTCGCCATGGCCGAAGTGGTGGAAGGAAATTGCCATGCTGCAGATGGTGGACGCGGCACGCAGGAGAGTGCATGGCCAGATCATGCACCCATTTCTCGCCCCGCGCATCGAGGCGAGCTGGAAGGCTGGCAGGAGAAGATGAGGAGAAACACATGGGTGCTTCTTCCTGGTAAGCCCATCGGGACATTCGCTGCATGTTCCCGTGTTGCTGGGACTACTACTCCATTCACCATGCCGCAACTCGATCGGATCACGTCAAGACGGTCTTGGGAGATGCGCGTGCAGCACGAAGGATCTTCTCGGACTCACAAGCGAGCATACGCAAACCTGGCTACGACGACTCCGCCCCGAATGTACCGTACGAGGATGGGTCTTCTGGATACTGTAGTGCGAGTGGTAGTGTGCCATGATCCCTCCAGTCACAGCCCGTTCTCGCCGCATCACCGTTACCGTCCTGGCATGGCATGAGTAATTGTAGGCGTCAGCGATGTGCATGGGGCTTTTCGTCAGACGAAACGGTCGCAGGCAGGACAAGGCAGGGCTATGTACGTGATGCACCACCGTCTATGGACAGGCTTCCGCCATAGTATCGTCCTTCACGAGTAAACGATCGACAGTGAGTCCAGTTAAGGGCAGGGGACTATGGCACTGCCTGGTTTCGGACATGTCAGCCTGTGTGATGAGTCAGTAATAGTCAGTCCACCACCACCACCATAAACCACAACACCAACACTAGCACTAGCACCGCCATCATCATCGACACAGGTATCGACGAAGTCTCATGGTTCACGAGAGATATAGTTTGGAAGGAACACATCCACACACGACATCCGAGCGAGTAGCCAAACGATCACGGCACCCTTCGATACCAAGTCCAGGCCCGGGCCGTGGAAGACAGTTCCGTAGTTCAATCACTTGCGTGCTTGGATGCTTGGGAGGCGGCAGTCTGCAGATTAATTGGCTGCTCACTGCCACAGTGGACCATGTTCCGTCCCCGTGAACGGCTCGAAGTGCGGAGAAGTGGTGGATGTATGTGGTAGCTGCGCCTTTTGCATGCAGAAGACCCCTACATCCCATCACTTACTCGCCTGTTCTGCCGTCCCAAGCTCGTAAGCCCTCTCGACGCCGTGGCCCTGCCCCAGCAGCTGGTGGTCGTCTACGTCTACTCTCCCTCTCACTCTGCCACTCTCTCACCAGGTGCGTGAGCAAGAGTGTGTCCTGCCGGCGTGTTTGTGCGTTGCCCGTTGGTCAGGCGCAGAACGAGGAACGAGACGAGGCACACGCATGTTTGCTGTTCTTGTAGCATGTCTCTTCCCAATCTCAATCATTCCATTACTCTGTCAGCACGCCGTGACAACAAGCCACGTGCTCTACCACCGCCATCCATACCCATCTCTGTGACCTTCTCGCCTGTGCTGCCTGTCCATTGCCGCGCGAGCACCAATCCGGACACGAGCATGCTGTCTTCCTCCACCTGCATCGAGAGCGTTGTCATCACGACGCAGCCCTACACCTCCCTGGTTCCCTTCGATCCTCTTCGCACCGCACTTCATAGATCGCAAGCATGGGCAGCACGGTCGAAGCCAAACGACTCCCGCCGGCTGCCGGAGATGCTGATGACGAGGCGCGGTTGAAGCACGAGGAGGAAGAGCACGATATCGACGAAGAGCATGAAAGAGCCAACGGTTCGAGGCCCAGAAGGAAGAGACGCCGTACGGAACTCCAGACGAGCGACAAGAAATATGGCTGTCCCGACCCTGGATGCGGCAAGAAATACTCTCGGCTCGAACATCTATACCGACATCAGCTCAACCGTAAGTTCTCCAAACTTTCCCGAGTCACGATACTTCGTCTCCGTACATGTTCAACACAGGGCACCCATGGACGGCATTGGAGTATTGTTCACTGATTGATTATATATACAGACACTCCCAAACAAATATACCGATGCGACCACCCGGACTGTCAGCGACACTTCGTCCGCGCCGATCTTTGTGCTAGGCATAAGGAGCGCCACACTGCCAAAGGCTCACATCTACAGCGAAAAGACGCCTTCAAAACCAACACCGGAGATGCCAATGTATCGGCACCTTCTTCGCCTTCTGGTCGAGCTACCGTCAGCGCATCGCCAGTAGAGACTGCCACATACCAGCAACAGCCTACGCAGAATCAGAATGACTATTATGGCCCTCCACCACTCCACCATCAAAGCTCACATGATTCATCAAATGACTACCCCAGCCATGCCATGCAACACCCTGGCCCTGTCCACGTCGACACTAGACCGTCTATAGACCCACAGGTCGCCAATGGTGGACAGCGACATTCTTATTCCGCGGCCAATGGGAGCTACGATTCGTCAATGATGCCACCCAGTACCATACCGGAGCGTCGCATGAGCTATGATTCCTCATACGGATCTCGGCCATTCCCGAATAATGCTCATTTCTCAAATCAGCATTTTGAGCCATTGACGCCAATGCAAAGCATGCCTGCAAGTTCGCCTCTCCCAATGGGGTCTGGATATGGGCAGACATATCCTTCCCCTTCCTCCACGAACTACAGATCACCAAACGTCTACAATGCACTTCCTCCGTTGCCACCTTTTGGTTTTCAACCCAGCTATGGCGGCCAGAACGGCGACAGGGGAATGATCCTCACGCCGCCAACGATGACCACAGCCGACCAACATTCCATGGCCAATGGCAGGAGCGACAGCCTGGCATTCATGGACATGTCCACCAACACATATACCTTGCCTGTCTTCAACGATGAATATGGGCTTAATCGCTCGCCACCACTTGCTCTTAATGAGGATTTCCTTGCCTCTTTGCTTGGCACAGCCGGCATGGTACCCGAATCCATCATTCCATCACCACCTGGACCCGAACCTGTACAAATACCACAACCGACATATAATTACAGCATGCCACCTCCGAAGCTCGAAACCAATGGCACCCCAGCCGATACACCTTTCAGCAAGCCAGATCCGGGCTCTCCCGGCACGGATGGCTTGGATATCACCATGAAGGAGAGCGCGGTCAGTGAAAAGAAACGACTTCGACTGATCGAGTTGATCAACAAACGCTTTACCGACTCAGAGCAGTTGCCAGATCGAAAGCCAAGAGAGGCAATCATGGAAGGTTGCTTTGACGACCCGAACCACGTGATGAGTCTGAAAATGCAACGCACCTTCCTCGCCAGCTATTGGGCCCACGTACATCAACAAATGCCCATTCTCCATCGACCGACATTCAACCCAGAGACGTGTCCCGATCTACTGCTGATCGCAATGATGTGTCTTGGAGCAAGCTGCCTGGAACGATTGTATCAGGTCGAGCTGACGCAAAGATGCGCCGAGTTGTCTTCCTTCCTTGCCTACCATGTAAGGTGGGAAATCTTCAAGGATGTCGAGTTCAGACCCACGGCAAAGCTCTGGACCTTCCAAACCATGCTGCTCTTAGAGATGTTTGAGAAGATGTACAGCACGCGTAATTTACACGAGCGTGCGCACATACACCACGCAACGACACTTATTGTAATGAGGAGAGGTTCTTCCTTGATCGGTAGAAGTGCCATCGAGTCACCTGGTCACTCCAACGATCCGACGAGGACACCACCCGGTCCGGACGGCAGCATCAACACCAGCGGTGTCAACACGCCGGACGCAACTTGGAACAGATGGATCACCGCCGAAGCCACGAGACGAGCAGCCTTCGCTGCTTTCGTCATCGACTCGACGCACGCAACACTCTTTGGCCATTCGGCCGTCATGGCACCTCACGACATCAAACTGCCCCTGCCCTGCGACGAGGCATTGTGGGCAGCAACAAGCGGCAACGAAGTCCAACGAGTCGAAGCAAGTCTCGCAGCCAACGGCTTCAAACCCATGCCCTTCCTCGAAGGCCTCCGCCGCACCCTAAACGGGCACAAAGTTCGCACCAACACCTTCGGCCGCGTGATTCTCATGGCAGGCCTGCTCAACGTCAGCTGGCACATGAGCCAACGCGACCTGCAAATCACCTCTCTCGGAGTCAACAACGCCCTAGGAAACTCGATGAAGTGGCGCTCGCCCCTGACACGAGCCTTCGACTACTGGCGCCGCGACTTCGACGACAGCCTGTCCAAAAACGACCACTGGCTACAACTCTGCAATCCTAGCACATCCGACCGCCGCTCCGCCACGCCCACCTGCACCTCGCCAGAAACCCGCGACTCCGTCTTCGAATCCCGCACCTGCCTGCACTCCCTCGCCCACATGGCCATGCACGTCGACATGATCGACTGCACGATTTTCGCCGGCAGCGAGCGCGCGCTCGGCCGCGCCGTGACCGACAGCGACCGAGCCGTGGTGCAAAAACGCATGCGCGATGCCTGGGCCCCGAGCGCCCGCGCCCGCGACGCGGTATTCTACGCCCTCAGCTTCCTCTGCGAAGTCCTCGTGCCGGAAACGGAACAGCCCCAAAACCCCGCCCAACCTCAAGACCCAACCCGCCCCGCCCCATCATTCACCTACAGCGCCCGCGCCGACTACCTCCTCAACCGGCCCTGGGTCCTCTACTTCGCGGCCCTCATCGTGTGGGCCTACGGCTACGCGCTCGACGGCCCTTTACTCCCCTCCAACACGCCTCCGCTCGCCACGCGCGACGACCAGGTGCTCGACATGCGCCGCTTTTTGGCGCGCGCGGGCGGCGTCAAGTCGCCTGATGATTTGGAGGCTTTGCGAGATCGCAATTCGTGTTTGGGGCTGTTGATGCTGCTGAGGGCGTGTTTCAAGGAGCCTAGGTGGGAACTGCTGCATGACGCGAGCGAGATTTTGGGGAATTGTATTCAATTGTTGCAAGGGCCGGGGGAGGGGAAGAAGGTGTGAGGACTTGAGGGATGGGGGTGGGGGGGTGATGTTGTTCGTGTGTTGATCTCTGAATGTGTGTGTGCGTGTGTGTATGTGTGTTTTTTTTGTGGGTGTGAGTGTGCGTGTATGTGTGATGTGCTAATGACGGGTCTCTCTCCTCTTCTCTCGTCAATCATTCTCATTCTTCAATTTCTTGTATCTTGTTTTGTTTGTCTTTGTCAAGGGATATGGTAGGAGGTGTAACACAAAAGGGAGCAAGAGGAACGGAATCGCCTCCTTACGTTGTTGGACATTATACCTGCGAGAGGCGGAGCGGCATGGCCGACGATTCCTCTCTTTCTTTTTCTCTATCATTTCTCCACTTCTTGTTCTTATTCCTGTTCAAAAACCGCTTTGCATGGATGGCATGACGAGCCTGAATCTCTCAATGACATTCTGTCTCGTCCGGCGGTACGAGTTGCGTTTCGGAGAAAGAGAGAAAAAGGGGCATGCGAAGTGAGGTTTAGCGAAGATATTCATTCACGGCTTACGAGCGTGTTTTGATGGCCTCCTCTATTCTCAGTCTCAGAGAGCTGTGCTTTACGTGTTTTCTGTCTTTCTTTGGTGTTTCCTTCTTGTGCTACGGCAGCATATATGCACCCTGTTCTTTCTCGGTCCTCTAGCTCACCTTCGTTGTGGTCGCGTCAATTTTGACGCGCAGTGCTCTCCGGCTAAGCATGAGATAAGACATTGGAGAGGTTGCTTGTCTATACTTACGTTTCGTCATGGTTCTCATCCTATCTTGTTGCGTCGAGTTTAGGTGTGCAGGCTCTCATGAGGCGAGGTGTTGGTTTGGAGAAATTTGAGTAGTCCGAGGTTGGAACGATGCTGCGCGTGAAGAGTGACGGTTGTATTGGCTTATGCGAGAGATCGAAGTGGTTCGGGGTTTTGAGGGGTTGATTGCGTTTGTTGATGATAAGATTTTAGAGTGGTAGGATGCATTCGACTCGGATGAGGATGAGGATGAAGATGGAGAAGAAGGATGTGAGATCTTCCGTCACGTTGAAGGCCTGAGAATGGGGGGAATAGTCGATTGCCGGAATGCTTGCTCGGTTCGCTATGACTTAGGCTGTCAGAATGTCAGAATGTCAGTTTGTTGTTATGTATCACTTACTACCAGTGATATGAGTGTTATCAGCACAGAGTAGTGTTCCTCTGGCCCTGCTCAGCCCATCATGGATGTGATTGCTTGACCGCTTCTCTTGAGAACATTATATGAGGTTGTGCTTCGGAGGCACGCCCGATCAATATTGGTCGGCAGCATGATGAATCACCTCGAGAATGGCACGGTATAGATGACTATGGCCCAAGAACCATTCCAAATCCCAGCTCGAAGTGATGAGCTGTGATACCGTCCGGTGGCGTGCAAAGTCCACGGTAGAACAACGCCGTCTGTGCCAGAAGTGCTGTATAGTGAATGTAATTCAGTCCCATTCTGGGAAGTGCACGGTATTTGAGATGGTCAGACAGGTCGAAGCCATGGAGGTGGATCAATCGTACTTGAGACACCAGATAGCGGTGGGGACGCGTCGGTCCATCGTTCTGGGTATTTGTCGCTGTCAGCTCCGACGGACGATGTCGGGAGAGCCTTGTAGTCCTCTGGTTATGGATGGGTTGACTTTCGAAGTGCAGACGGGGAAGTCAACGAAACGTTGATGCAGAAAGAACGGATCAATGGCTGTTGAAGCCATCCATCGCCCTTGGCGGTGAGCTTGCTCTCGCGACTACAATGGGCAACGGTTTCCGGAGTGCAGTTGTGACATGTGCTGAGAAAGTCGGGAAACCATGAGCTCGGTGACTCGTGAGACGAATAGCTTTGTGTTGACCATGGTGCGGATGCGCATACCGGTCACCGTTGAAGTGGTCCCGACGGATGGCAAGGTGTGAGATGGTAAAGGTCCGACGCAGGGTGGGAATCTTCAAACGTGCTTTCGACGCGATTGTGAGACCACCCTGAGCCACTTCCAAACATCAGGGGAGAACGCATGGGAGTTGTAGCTGTCCATGCAGTATCCCCATGGGATACGTGCATGGGATTCTAAGTTACTGAAGTGGCGGTGGAGGCAGGGGTTCCAGGTGTGGCCAGGCTTGGAGGGACAAGATAGGAATCTTGTCTCAGAAGCAGGGTCAGGTTGGTAGAGTCCAGCATTCATGGAAGGGGAATCTGTAGAAGTCCTGAGTAGAATATGTCGTAAGGGTCGAGTTTTGAGTTCCTTTGAGTGCTGCGAGGTGGTCGAAAGCCACATGTTTTGTCGATACCAGGGTAATGCTGTAGCTACTGCAGTGTTTTCGCCGTATGGAGTCAATAGCTGCAGCCACGCCGAACAAGAGTTCGCAGCCTCCGTCTTGCTTCGTTTCCCCTGCGGCAAGTGTTGTCGACCCGATAACCTCGTAGATGCGTATTGTGAGAATGCGATGTCCAAAAAAGAGCAGAGATCTGCAATCGTCGATTTGATGTAGATCGATTGCATTGGGACGGTGCAAGTGCATATATATGCACCACGAAAGGTGTTCCTTTTCCCCTGGGGGTGCTGTACCAAAGATTTCTTAACGGTCGGGGTGAAGCCGTTTGGAAGACCGGCCACCTCACCGAGACATGTCTCTGGATTGTCGATGGCAAAGTATGCGAAACACACAGCCGTTGCGCCTTGCAGTCGGGTCACGGTGGATGCGATTGTGCCATAAGATCGTCAAATGTTTCCTCCATTCTACAAAAGAGTATTAGCTCAGGAAGAGTAACTCTCATAGATCTGAACGTTATCACGCGACACGAAAGCTTGAGCTTGCGTTTGATGCGAATTGTGTTGCAGCAGGGAAGTCAGGAACTCAAGATGCCTCAACAAAATGCCATGTGGAGGATCGATCGCGTAGGAGCCGCTGACTTCCAGGAGAGTTCTGCGCGTCGAAAGGGTTTGCACTATTTGCTCTTGTTGCCGTCTCTTTCGAACCCTTTCTTGTAAGAGGGTCCAAGGCGTGCCGTACACTTCAAAGCTTAGGTGATTTTTTGGAAAGTCGTACCTGAGGAGCCGAATGCTGAAATACACCTAGTCGGGCCTGCTACTAGTGCTTACGGCATTCAGAAATAGCTGGCCTGACAGAGTCGCGTTGACATACTCTGGCCAGCAACCAGAGAGCAGGTCTCGGCTATTATTGCTGGTGGCTATGCCTGGAGAACCATCACCGGTGAAACGAGCAGGAGTCTTGCGCAGCATGCCATTCGGATAGCTACATGACTCTTCCTGTTGCATCGCGATTACCCAGATAAGCAATACAAATCGCGCTTTTTAGTTGTGGCTGGCCTTCATTGGGCTTATCACTAACGGCGTTATGGGCGGAAGCACGGGATGTTGTCAACAAGTGTACGAGTTCGAAGCGACAAACACGGTTGGGACGATGATGCCCCTCTATCCTTGATCAGCGTTTCATCCCTGCGTAGTCCCGTCAAGCCCGTCAAGAACCCGTTTGGTAGGAGGCGTTCCAGGCGTCTGGGGAGAGTTTATGCGGCAGTCCGAAAGGCTGACGTTTCCTGGGTCCGTAATCCAGTACAGCTCCATCCAGCGAATTGGTATTATTGCAGGCCGGACCGGCCTCCCCCTCTGATGGTTGATAGGCTGGGAACCATGGCGAAGAGCTTGAATGATGCCAGTCGACGTCAAACCGACCTATTGGGTACAAACAAACAGGTGTGTTCGTCGTGCACCCGCATTCATATGAACTGTAATAATGTAAGGAGGTCCGCAGTAGTGCGCGCCCACGGCGCGGACCAGCGGGAGCGCGAGTAGGCGCTAACGGCAATGCTAGAAAAGTGAATTTTGGGCTTCCTCCTTGTTTGTGGGCTGCTGCTGCGTTGTTGATCGATACCAGGAGAAGACGTTGGCTTGCCCCAGGGCCACACACGTTTCTTCACGGACAAATGGTCAGATAGCCAGCGCGTTGCATGGTACGCCAGCCCCTTGGGCGTGCTGTGTGTCTCAGTGTTTTGCGCAGGGAACTGAATACAGTTCGCATTCTCTGACAAGGAGGCTGCACTCTGCTAAATCTGCATAGACGCCACCTGCCTCAGAGGCGAGAAGAAGCTCTCGTGCAGGAAGTGTAAGGTGACGAGGCGCTCGACCGAAGACATCTGTGCACTCCTGATCCCTGATCGAGAGGAGAGCGAGGACGACGCTTCGACTCACTCACAACGACAGCAAGGCTCGATGATGGCAGCCATCGAGGATGATGCCAGGCTCCCGAACTCCCGCCAGTCAACGGAGACTAAAGGGTTCTAGTATAGCGAAGAGCTAGTACTGCAATGGTCCTTTCGACGCGGTTCGCGGCTTCGGCCCTGCGTTCGCCGCCATGCGGCAAGGTCATGGCGCCCGCCACCAAAGACGCCCACCCGTGCCACCCTTTCGTCGATATAGCTGTATAGTGGTAATATAGAGCAATAGCGATAGCGATGGCAATAGCGTATAGAGGCAGTCTTCTATATCAGAACCGAATATCGCTACGCGGCTGCAAGATGTCTGACCGGAGCTTTCGGACCGCATCTGGCCAGATTTTGGCACGGCCTATCAACGCATGCACCCACTTGCAAACGGCGCCGACTGTCTGTTTTCGCCCCATCTCTCGTGCTTTCACTTCGCAAGACATCGGGCCAACAGAGTGGAAGACTAGTGCCGGAGCGTGCTTCCTGGCTTTCTGGGGCTCCTGGATCCCTATCCCAGGCGCGTCCGCTCACCCACTGCAACCCATGCAACCTTCTGCTCTGTTGGGCGATCGTCGGCAGCTCCAGTCGACCCATCCTAGCGTGTCGACGGCGTGAGGTCCGGGTCATGGTCTGCTCGCTTCCCTTGGGTCCCTGTCGTGTCGTATGCAGGTCTCCGCGAACAAGGTACAAGCTCTCCCAACCCTGCCAGTGCCGGTAGGGTCGTCGAGAACATTACTTGATCCTACCCGTTTGCTGTCAGGCCTCGTTCGGTTTCTTTCTTCTCGTCTCAAACACATATACATTCCATCCACAACCACCATTCGTTCTTGATCGTTCAGCATCATTCAACAAGAACATATATCATCACGCCCAACCGCTTCTATAAAGGATTTACAAACATCTCGCCTTCCTCCCTCGGGCTTATACTTCGAATACACTCGTCCTTCGCTTGTTTACAACAAGCACATTCATATCACATCAACATGTCTACTCCATCTCTTCGTCACCGTCCTTCCCGTCCGGCCTACCTCGACGGACTGTTCAGTCCTAAACAGTCAATGCAGGACTCTCGCCCACGGACACCAAGCTTGTCCAGAAGCGCCTACTCATCAACCGAAAGCATCAACACCACCATGTGGGACAACATGACATACCAGCCAACATGCAACCAGACCCGCCCTCTCACGCCAGCCTGCGAAGAGGAAGCCGAGGGCAACTCCTCTGGAGACGACTCAAAATCAGTCCTTTCCCTTTCCCTCTCTCGCTCTCTCAAGCCTCGCCTTCGCCTTCGCAACTTCAGCTTGCACCGTCGCTCCGAGCCTCAACTTTCGCGCAGCAACTCCTCCAGACCAACAAGTGGTGATTCCTCCACTTCCAAGTCGCCCAAGTTCTTCCAAGGCAAGAGGTACTCCAACCCTACGACCAAACCATTGCCTCCTCTTCCCGCCCAGGCGGTGCCGCCTCCTGTTCAAACACACGAGCTCAGCTGTCACCGCTGCTACTACTTCGCTGCAAGGAATTGCAAAGGCTGGACCATGGGTGGCTCGTCGAACGATGCTTGCGAATCATGCTTGGTAAGTTTCATAATCCAGCAATAACTCCTCCCGAAAGAATCAAAAGGCTAACAATTCCTCACAGCAAGCCGGTTTCTTTGGAGCTCCTTGAGCCAATTTTGCTTTAAACACTGTCTTTTATTGTTTTCCTTGTGTTTATTTGAACTGCGACTTAGCGTGGCGCTTTGGGCGGAGGTTATGACTGTCATGAAAAAAAAAGGGCCGAATGTGCCACACTTTTTGCACGACCTCGCTTCCGGCGTGGGCTTGGTCGCTGCGGGTTTCTTTTGTTGATGTATGACGGACTGAGGCAGGTTTTTGTCGCCTTTTGTCTTTATGAAGGCGATACCCAAAACGGTTTTCATGGTCGGTGGGAAAGGAAAATACGGCACTGCAGGACATTTTGAGCAATGTACCTGGCGAGAAATTGACCCAGCTGTTGAACGGCTTCGGGGTTTCTCGATTATGATAGATAAACAAAACATACCGTTTTCTATCACCACCTCTTTTCACTTCATGTCATGTTTTGAGGTATCGCAATGTAATTGCACACATACAGAAGACTGTCACATCATACTATCACCAACCACAACTCAATCCACTTACAGACTTCAACAGTCTGCTCTACCTGCACCAATCTATCTTTGACAAAGTCGACGCACACTGACGTCCTTATCACAAGCCTCCCATCACTGATGCAGATGGGCAGGTTTTCGATTTCTTCGCCTTCGTGCGTCCTGCAAGACTCAGAAGAGAGACCCAAAAATCGATCGGAAAGTGGAGCCCTGACGCAGGCACTCAGCCTGCGTGCGTCTTTCTAGGCGCAGCAAGCAAAGCAAAGACGCGCACAGCACAGCATCCAGCATGGCACAGTCCAGCACAAGACATTGCCGGATCAGCCGCCGACGTAGCCAAAAAGCGATTCTTGCTTGCTTAGGAATTCAACCCGGCTCAGCCTTGAAGGCTTCTCCCGCGCGTGGGACTTCCGCGAACCCTGCGTGCAGCCGCAAGCGTTGCTCTTAATCCTTGAGATATATAAGTACACAACTATATATGCACACATGCCAGATCCGATACGCTTGCAGGTTTTGCACTATGTTGCGCTTGCATGCCGCCACATATATATGTTTATAAGCTTCTTTAATACATACTACATTCCCACAGCAGTGGTAGCCTGTAGGCGAAGCTCCTCGGCTTTCCCTGTTGTTTTCCCTCGCTCCCCGGTTGCGCTGTTTGACCCAACTACTGCACTATTGTTACCAACTGCTGCACGATCTGGTGGGTTTGCTGCGCATTAGCTGGTCGTCCCGATTCCCTGGACTGTTCACCATTACGGCTGAGTGAGCGCATGCTTTGGTGAAAGCGTAGTGTAGGGTCTAGGTTTGTGTCTGCCCGCCACGTTGGGTCAATGCAGGGCACGGGAAGGGTAGTCGGTTGGTTGGTACAGTTCAGTGGGTGTACGAGTTTCCGATTTTATGGTGCTGTTATGGATCCACACTTGGGTTGGTCTGTTCAAGGCACCTGATATACCTCGGTGCGGTCCTCAATGGTGGGTATGAGAGGCGCGAGGGCGTTGGCATCGCGGAATACCTCGGCCACATTCTCACGCATGTTGCGAAGCTTCTCCTGCAGTACGTCGTATTTGCCTTCTTTTGCCGTGTACTGCCGGATGACTTGCTTGCTGTCGTGCTCGATGTACACTCGCGTATCGCGCATGCGAACCACGACTCCGTCGAGCCGCAGGAAAAAGCGACTCAGAAGCAACAGGCGTTCGGGCATGACGCGGACCTTGATGCTCAGCAGTCCAATGCCGTTGTCCGCCAGCTCATCCTCGTACAAATCTACCGAGTCGAAGAACAGAATGGGATCTGGCCGGCTCAGAAGATCCGTCCGAATGGGATGCTTGCTCTGGTCTGTTGGCTGCCACTCCCCCTTCCCTTCGCCCGGACGCGTTGTACCCTTGTAATCCGTGCTATAGCTCCAGTCGAACGGCTTCACGACTTCCTTCACACCCTCGGTGTCGCGATCTTTCTTCCAGGCGTCCGCTACTGCAACTTGAAGCATGCCCTCTTCCGTCTTGCTAACTCGGTCCAGAGCATCTTCCGCGTTGAAGTCCAGCTTCCAACCGCTAGGGATGTGCTCGATTGCAACGAAGTTGTCGCCAAAGATCATCTCAGGGATCGGTATGCCAATCCTGTTGGAGAGCTCGTCGATCGGGTCGGCTTTGAGGATGGGCTGCTTGCGCGTGCTGACTTTCCACTGGCCATTTTTGGTGGTGAACGACTGGATCCCAGCTTGAGGACCGGGAGCTACTGTCACCGGTGTTTGACCGTTTGCCGCCATTATCGTTGTCGACTTGGTGGGAAGTCAGCCTCGATTATGGGTTTGGTAGGCTGTGATCTCCAACTGCTAAGGTGGGAGAGCTTGGACTGAGTGACGCATGTTGAAGCCTGAAGTCTGAGATTGCCTGAGGCAGAAGACGAGGCAGACATCAAGGCAAAAACTAAGGCAGAAAGCTTGAAAAGACATCATCCGTCCAACATCACAATACCTCGAAGATCTCTTGTTCTGGACTTGTCTACCATATTGCACTGTGTGCACAAGAAACCATGCACCAACGCTGACGATGGAGACCCAACTGGACCTAAAGGGGCATCGCCGCACGCCGGACTGGAAACCATCAACTGCCTCTGGTGATGCTCTGCGTTGTGCCCGTGCAGCTGGAAGTCGCTGAAGAAGTGGGTCGGCGTCACATCGTCATTTCGTAACGGTTGGCACTTCACCAAGAAGACTATGGGAGTGCTCGTGTCAAACGCTCCTACTAGGCTGCTGACGGTTATTCGCACTGCGGGCTAGAAATACAAGCAACGATGTCTAGAATGCGGTCGATGGTCCCTATCTTTCACATGAAGGCTATAAACAGTCCTCCCACGCAGAAGAGTTCAACAGGACCGACCTTCCAAGAGCCACACCAAAGGTGCTTTACAAATTCAGAGTCTCCGTCTCTATCCGCCTGCGGTTATGTGGGCGACCGATCCCGACTTGCTCACTGTTGGCCTACGCGCTGATGGTTTATGCGACAGCGACCAGGATTAGAATCAGGATAACACTCAACTGTTGACGCTCGGATGCCCTATTCTCCAGTATGCGGAGTCGACAATTTGTCCTTGCGCAGAGAGCTGCCAACATTTCTTGGGCGAACAACTGCCGGTTGCAACCCTATTCCTACGGCCAGCGAAGGTCATAGCGGCTGCGACGGCCCAGACGGATGGTCTCTATAATGTCAAAGCCCAACCGTGCTGACGGCGACGACAGCGGCCCGGATGTTTTGACAGCTCGTGCCGACCCATGCTTCGCAGCTTATGTTGTTAAGGTCTCCGTGGGTGTTTCGAAATTTGTTGTTTGGAGGCATGGTTTGAGCTGTATCGTTTATCGTATAACGGATTGAAAGGGCTCAGAGCAGTCACGTCTACGCCGGCGAGGGCCTGACCGAGGTGGGATATCAAGTATCCCTGTGCTGCTCACTTGCAGGGGGGTCCAAACGCTATCTACCCATGTCGCCGTTCGGTGCTGACGGTGCCTTTCTACGCCTGCCTCACCGCTGGCATTCGCAATAATTGCTTGAGGACGACTCGTTTTCCTTCGCGGTGATCGCGCCTGTTGACGACAAACCGTGCGTGTTGCAATGCAACCGGGTGCTAAGAGCACCGCCAATTTGGCGATACTTGTTAACCCGGCTACTGGTTTTACGGTCCGCTGGAATGTTGGAGCTCACGGATTTCTCCTGCCCTAATATACTATACTTCCGGACTACTGCACTGGCATGCAAACGCTCGTTGGGCCAAATGATCAGCAATTGCCATGCCACGCGTCTGTTACAATTAAGTCCATTCGACAACAAGACCAGGCGCTTGGGTTATGCAGATGCCATCTGGTCATTACCGCTCACCCTACGCTCGTACCATCGTCGATCAACAACAGTGCCACTTTCGAGCGGGATCTACAGTGTGACAGAATAGCATCTTGGGCAAGCGAGATCCCCTTCATCTCGGTGTCAGCCGTATCAAGACAGAGCAGAGATTTACAGAGGTCGAGCTTTAAGATCTTGCAACAATGTTCACCGCAACGCCTGTGCATTGAGAAGCCTCGACAAGAAGCTCTACGGGGAGATGTCTCCGTAGTAAGACCAAACTTCTGGAATACTCTGCGTTCACAACTGTTGTGCTATGATACTGGCGCAAACATCATTGAGTAGAAGGCTCTAGTTTCGGCAACTTGGGCTACCATTACTAAAGCGTGTATCGATAGTCTGCATGCACCTGGTATCCAGATGCCACTGCGACTGAGGTGTCGACACTGCTCAGCGCAGCTTGATCAAGCTTCTTGTTCCTCCTTCGAAGTATGAAGTGCAGCAACGTTGACAGCAAGATGCACATTCCCGAGAAAGCGACATTAGCAATGTTGGCTTGCCAGTACTGCGGACCCTGTGTGGCAGGGTAGAAATAGCTGGCATATATCGATGCGAGATTGGAACCTGCGTTGACGACAGCGTACGCAACTGCCCGCTTCGCTGATGGCCGGGGCAGTGTAGTCGAAACCCAAGACAGGATGCAGCCAAATGACCCGTAGACGCTCATCATCATGAACGTGGCGACATATCTCGCGGCGACTTGCATGGTCGTTGCTGAAATGATGAAACCGACGGAGCAGAATATCTGCGGCCAGACGACGTGCAACCAGCGTTCATTGGTCTTGTCCGAGTGCCATGAGTTCGTGATTCCCAGTATGGCGGCGAAAACATATGGTGGTGCAGATAGGAGCAAAGTCGTGGTTTGCTCGTATCCGAGAGTCGCGACGATGGTTGGGAAGAAGTTGGTAAAGGATGCGGCGGTATTGAGCCCAAGCTGCATGAACCACACGATGTACAGGATCGGGTCCGTCACGGCAAGTTTGAATCCGGTGAAAGCGCCGACCGAGGCGTGTTTGTCTTCTTCATTTGCCTCTTCGGCGATACGAAGGATAGCAAGAGTCCGCTCGGTTGGAGACAGCCATTTGGTTGTCTAATCGCTTCGATCAGCATACGCCCAGCAAACAAAACAAGAGACACGTGCCTCGTTCAAGGACAGGCTTACCTCAGGGTAGTTTGGAAGTACAAACATCGCCGCGAGGGCAACAGGAAAGACAATGACACCCTCAATCAGGAACAACCAACGCCAAGCTGGCAAGCCAGCCGCACCACCCATTCCTGACATAATGGCACTTCCTAGCAAGCCTCCAAAGGCACCAGCCATCTGTCCTGCGGCAAAGAGGATTGAGATGCGAGCTGCCAATTCTTTCTTTGTATACCAGGAAGAGAGCAAGAACAGTGCTGCTGGAAAGAAGGGAGCCTCCACAAAACCAAGAAGGAAGCGCAATGCGATGAGTCCCTCGTAGTTGTGTACTGCACCAGTACAAGTGCTGACGACACCCCAGGCGGACATCACGATAGGCAGAAATAGCGAAGGCTTGACCTTGTCCAGGATCATATTTGTGGGAATTTGTGTAAGGATATATCCGACAAAGAAGATGCTAATCATGGTGTTGTACTGGCTCCCTTGAAGGCCAATGTCCTCTTCGAGAGTTCCGAGCCTAAGGAAGTACTTTGTCAGCGAGGTTGTGTAACCAGATGTGTGGTGTGAACGAACCGTGCCACGGCTATGTTGTTTCTGTCCAAATAGTTGAGGACGTAGATCACCATCATCAAAGGCATGAGTCGAAGATCGATCTTGCGAAGGAGCTTCTTCTCGAGCTGCTTTCGATCGCCTTCACCAATATCGATCTCGATATCCAGGTCCTCGACTGTCTTGACATCCGTGCCTTTGTCGTCCGGTGCTGGGTTCAACATGTTGGAGATCAACCTGCGTTGCAAATTAATAAATCAGCAGGCTACATGTCGAACATGGCATACATGCTGCTTTTTAAGGACTCTAGGAATCTCTCGAGTCAAAGCTTAACGATCTTTGCCCACGGGGTAGACTGCACTAGTTGCATGGTCCCACATTGGAGGGTAAGTCATGTTATCTACTGCAGGCGGCACAGAACGCGATTGGTGGCCGTCAACCGTCGCAAACGCTGACTCTGGAAGTTGCGACGCACTCTGTGGTTTCAGTTGGCCGAGTTGTCTCCATGCCGAAAGGTAGCTAGCCATTTGTATCCCGTGAATGGGATGTTCACGAGTCATTCACATCGAAAGACACTTACCGATGGCAATGCGAGGTTACAAATACTGACATCTCACACTTTGGAAAACTCCCCTTTACCTCATTAAATCTGCATTCTAGCTCTAAACACGATCTGAAAAATAGCTATGACCATCCAGTCTACAAAACCTTGTACCCCCGGAGTACACGTGCCGTCTTTAACTTGGTTCAAAGATGATCACATGCAAGACATCGATTGGGACGTCCAGAAGAGACACTTTGAGTTCCTCATCGATGGAGGTGTGCATGGAAGTGAGTTAGAAGTGATCGACCAGCGATTGTGATTTCTAACGCACACTTTCAGTTGTCATTGCAGGAACCAATGGAGAAGCAGCTGCCTTGAAGAGCGAAGAGAAAGCCGATCTCGTTCGTGTACTTCGAAAGACAGCAATGAGCAAAGAATGCCCTCAACTGCCCCTGACGGTGGGCTGTACTGGTGGATGCACACGAGATGTCATCGACGACACCGTGGCTATGCATGGAGCTGGCGCCGACTATGCCCTTGTGCTGGTTCCTAGCTATTTTCACCTCGCCATGACCCAGGATGCAATTGTGGCCTTCTTCCAAGAGGTGGCTGACGCTAGTCCGTTGCCGCTCGTTATCTACAATTTTCCTGGGGTCGTCGCAGGTCTTGATGTTAACTCAGAAATGCTCGAGACTCTTGGGAAGCATCCAAATATCGTCGCGGTGAAGCTCACGTGTGGTGGCATTGCCAAAGTGGCTCGTGTTGCTGCAGTATTCCCGCCAGAGAGTTTCGCACCGTTAGCCGGGCAGTCGGATTGTAAGAGATTCCATTTACTTTTCACAAGCTCCTGTACTGACATTAAACAGGGCTTGTGCCTGGTCTATCGGCAGGTGGTCAAGGCTGCATCACGGGCCTTGCGAACCTGTACCCAAAAACCTGCGTAGAGCTTTTCAATCTCTTCGTGCAGGGGAAGAGAGAAGCGGCCGAGGCTTTGCAACTGCAGCTCGCAACAGTTGAATGGGGCTTCGCAAAAGGGGGCATCAATGGCACGAAGTGGGTGGTGGCTAAGCACTTGCATTATCCCGAGACCAGCTCAGCTTGCCGACGTCCATACCCAGCATTCGATGACAAGGCGAAGCAGGCCTGGATTGACTCGTTGATGAAATCTATTGCGAGCATTGAACAGAGTCTATAAGCCGGGATCTCAGGGATTGCTGATATGATTCTGCCGTTGAATTGCGTAGACAGAGATCGACTCAGACAATGGCAAAGCTGGTGTGAAAAACATCCTGCATGACTGAGCGAACATCCACCCGTTGAGATGACGTGTCCTGGCGTCGCTGTACTTCTTCAAGGACATCGGCCGTAATTCCTGCATTGGTAGCGGTATTTCCCATTTCTCTTATGCTGGTTGTGATCCAGATGCGTTCTTCTAAAGACTCCTCTTCGCAGCCCCACATGAGTAGAGGCCAAAGCATGTTGACCGGCAATGACTGTTCCTCTCCACTTTGGTCTTCGCACATCTTTCGAGCGACGTGCTTAATCATAGTGATTGCCTTCTCCGTAGTTTCCGTTCGTGGCAGATGTTTGTGAGCCACCCTGTGAAGATGGACGAATGAGGCGTGGTAATTGGCCAGATAAGTACGCATGGTCCGCGTAACCTTCATCGCCAGGTGCGCAGGGAGGTGTGGTTCTCGTAGTTTCCCCTCGGCTGCTAGATCCATGAGCGGCGGCCTTGAATGATACAATCGAACAATATCTTTGTTGATTTTTGAAGCGATGTTCATCACCTGGGTTTCGTCCTCAACAGTCCCGCGGCTTCTATGCCATGGATCGATCAGTGAGATTCTGCCCATGAAGGATTGAACTTTGTGGAAAAAGGAAAAGCCAGGCTCTAATAATGCATCGAGCAGTGCATCTCGAACGTTATCCTCATCGTGTACTGCGAGTCCATCATGGTCCAGTGGTGAAGCCAGCTCTATTGCGTGGAAATTGACTCTATCATCCGTCAGGAAGAGACCATCGCCACCGGCGCTAACGGCCCTTCCATCGAGCAGCCTCAGCCATGAGACCATTCTCTTTTCTGATTTAGCATTAGCGAAAAAGTTTCTGAGTATAATGTAAGACATTCTGTTCATTACCTGCACAGCTCATAGTTTCAAATTTCAAGCCTTTCACAAGGTCGTACGCGTCCTTGAGGTTCAACTGTGCTAAATTCGATCGATCAGTGACAAGCTGTCGCATCATTAGCATAGCACTTTATTGACAAGGAGTACTCATACATCAATGTAAGTCAATATGAACAGCACAGCTAATGAGTTAGCCACTTTGGCGGCGTCATCGTTCTCTGAAGTCAATCGCCCCGGTTTCAGTATTTCATTGAGGGCATTCCTAGACCTGTCGTAGTATGGTCGATGCTGTGTATTATGCTTGCCACGATCCGCTTGATGTAGCGATGACAATGCCAGCACAGAATGCCGCACCATGGCTGACGCAGATGCCATCGAAGAAAGAAGGTTTCGCATGGTCGACCATCTTAGACTAGTCTCGACGGTCGCCAGGATAGGTGGTGCATTGGACCTTGCGAACCAATTCAATAATTCTGTTTCGCTCAATGGCAACTCTGATGGCGAAGGCCATGCCATCAACCCTGAGAGGTCAGTCGCGCTGTCTTCGGTTCTTTCGGTGGGAGGATGGGCCACGCTGTTTTGAAGCGATGCCGCTGGCATAGAAGCATCGAAGCCCTGATCCATCCACATGAAGGATGCATAGTCAAACACCTCGTTGAGGTCCAAATCCGTAGTAGCTTGGTCGACAATTGAGACTTGCGACGTGATACCAGGCTCTTCCCCTTCCTGCAAGCGTTCGTCACCGTCTTGGCGCACATGATCCACCTTAGCTGTGGCTGAATCCTGACTATGCGCAGCTGAGAGAGTCCTCGCATGTCGCCCATGATCCCATCGACAGTCCAAACGAAGACGTCGACAGTGACCACAGAGAGGCCTCTGCTCATCGCAACGGACTTTGCGACGTCTGTGAAAGTGTCGGAGAGATTCAGCCCATGTGAACGTTATGATCAGACGAGGCATACCTACTTGCAAGTCGAACATGCGTCTTTTGTCCTGGGTGGCTTCCTCTCAATGGCTCTAGTCGGCTCATGTTGATTCCAAGTTGTAAACATCCTGCTTGATTAGGATTTTGTACATCCTGCGGCAGACGGCAACAGGTCGATAAGAGACGAGCTATCACGAGGAAAGTCAGCGCGTGACATGCCACCAAACAAGTTAGAGCCTGGTTGATACTGCGATCCATCAATGATGAGCTCGGCGCAGGCACGGCAAACAACAATGGCCCCGCACCTTGGTGTAGGCTTGGTATGAAAACCGGACAAAAGATACACCGAGGGAGCACATTCTTACAATTGAGTGTTGCGAAAAGAAAACTAGAGCGATAGTCGAGTAGGTTAAGCATTCGTTTTCAACTTCAGGACTATCACTTGGGGATCAGGTGACCATTGACGGGAGTCAACGGGCCCTCTCCCCTCAAGACAGCTTGCACATTCTCCATAGCAAGCCTCTCAAAACCGTAGTTGGTTTCTATAGCACCACCAGCATTGTGACAGGTGAGATTCACTTGTCTGTTCTTAACTAACTCTGGGTGAACCTGCGGCTCGTTTGAGTGCACATCCAAGCCCGCGGCGAAGATGTGTCCAGATTCAAGAGCAGAAACCAAAGCGTCCTCGTCAACCAAGCCGCCACGGGCAATGTTCACAAGACGACTGCCTTTCTTGAACTTCTGCAATCTCTCCGAATCGATCAAAGTCTTGCCAGAGAAAGGTGCTGCGAGCACTACGCAATCTGAGATACCAAGCATCTCATCCAAAGATTCGTGAAAAGTGGCGCCGATTGCCTCTTCGACTTCCTGACTCTTCCGAAACAGGTCATGGTAATGTATCCCCATTCTAAATGCAGCAACTGCTTTCTGAGCGATCGCGTAGCCAATGTTTCCAAGGCCAATGACCCCCAGCTTCTGGCCTCGAGGATTGTGCGCAGTCATTGTTGCATACTTGTGGGCGTCAAGGAACTGTTCTGGATCGCCTGATCTGGCAGCGAGCTGAGTCCAGACCATGTTTCTGAAAACCGAGATGATGTGGTAGATGGCCATATCCGCAACAGCTTCTGATGAAGCAGCTGCGCCATTGCAGTAGAGGATGCCTGGTCGAGTGTCGGAGATCAGTGACTTTCTGATCACCCGAGCGGTGGAACATTCTACGAGCTTACCGTATTCTGCCAACACGTCAACATCTGCCCAATTGTACCCTGCACCGGCACTCGCGAACACCTTGACAGACGACGGTAACAGTGAAATCAATTCTGTATCCCATTGGCCCATCTCGCCACCGGTGTTCCAGAAGGGTCTCATTATGGCTTGAAAATGTCCCCATTTCCCTTGCTTAAGCGCATCCGTAAATCGCTCCCTGTGGAGCTCTTCGAGTGGAGGCCGAATGATATCGAATTCAGACGAAAGTTGCTTGTAGAGTTCATGATTGTGTTTGATAGGATCGCCAATGTGTAGAATTGTTGGTCTTGAAATTGAGCCCATGGTTGAATTGATATTCCGAATCAAAACGGCCGTACTGAGTTCGCAAGATCATGCGAAAGTGTCATCACCTAAGTAATGGTCAAGATGTCTCAGATGCACTAATGCAGATCCTACAATGCATGTTGAAAAATACCTAATTGGTGGGCTACGATACCTCGCAATCTGTCGCTGTTGCCCAATGCGGACGATGCGACTGGTCATGCAGCTTTTGGCCGCTGCAGCTAGGAACCTCGACCCTTCGGTGATAGCTTCCAAACATGCACAGTTTGCTGTCGCGACTCAGACGCTGATGCTTGACTGCTATAGCAGTGATGTGGCCGTGAGTGAGCGAGACCTTGCTGTGAAATTTGTACAAGCCCTCCTACCCGCCACTACGACGCTTCTGACTCTTTGAACAGCAGAAAGCACGACGTGCTGAACCATCATAGGTCATGACTTTCCTATCAATGCCTATTATCCGCAGCTCGTGGATGAGCATGGGAATGGCATAGTGCGTTGGCTTTTGAAGAAAGCGGTTTCTTTGCCTTTGATTGAGAACATACTCCACAACGTTAGATTCGCCTAAATGAAAGAGCAAATAGCAAAGCACATGCCTAAGAATCCAAACCACCGACCTGACTTCGCAGGTAGCCAAATTGCAAAGTCGAAAGATGCCCAACATGAGTGACCCGAGAATCAAAGAAATACTGCATCCTCCCCGCCACCGCTGACCAAGCCCTCTGCAACACCGCTCGTCCCAGCAATCGTGAACGGGGTTGGAATCTCTCTCATGCATTTTGACAATACTGAATTCAGTTTTTTAGAGGCTGCATTATTCGAAGTCCAAAATCTTCACCATGCTCGGCCGGTTGTACTTCATCGCAAGATCCGCAGCAGTTTCGCCACGGTTGTTCTGGATGTTCAGTTTTGCGCCAGCGTGAATAAGCATTCGTGCCATACCCTCTCTGTCAATGCCCGTGGTGGCGACCAAATGTAACGGCGTCGAACCATTTTCATCTATGGAGTTTGGATTGGCGCCGGCCGCGACGAGCAACTCAACGGCATGCTCGTCCGATACGAGTGAAGCCCGATGTAAGGCAGTAAAGCCATTGAATGTTCGCTCCACATCAATACCGGCTGCAAGGAGTACTCCTGCCACGCCGTAGAGCCCGTATTCAACAGCATTCACTAGGTAGCTAGAGTCGGATTCGGGATTGACGTCGGCGCCAGCTCTGATGAGGACTTCTGCCATATCCTTGTCGTTGCCGTTCACAGCGAAGCCAAGTGCTGTAGTCTTCTCCCGGAATGGTATGGCATTGACGTCCGCGCCTGCCGATATCAATGCATCGACGACTGCGTTGCGCTGATTTTGTGCTGCCCGCAATAGAGGTGTGTAGCCTTGCGCATCCATATGATCGACGTTTGCCCCAACTCCGAGCAAGTATTGCACACGTTGGAGTTGGCCTTCCTTGGCGGCTTTGACAAGGCTCTCGTTTTGCTGTTTGCGTTCTTGTGGGAAGTACGGCTGGGGCTGCTGAGGCGGTCCGTGATAATTGTTCGTGTTATCTTTGGATCATCAGCGACGACATCTGGGCGGATAAGAGGGATACTCACAGACGTTGCCGTTATGCTGCCTGGAATTGCCTCCAGCGACCTGGCCGTTGTAGTACGACATCGCACTTGCCTATGCGCATGTCCGGCGGATGAAGATGTCAGGAGGAGGCCTTGCGCTCCAACGATGATGCAGTGTGTAATGGATGGAAAGACAAGGAAGAATTTGCAAGAGCGGCAAGGCTATGGAGGCCGTCTGACGCCCAACACGTGTGTGACCTACCTCTTCTCTGCCCGCCATCAGCTGATCGAAAGCAAGACAAAATCTGATACTGATATGTACCAAGCACTGCAGCTCCTCGCTTCAGCTGCTGTCTGCCTAATAAGCCACCGGCGCTTACCGCGTCCGCACGCATGGCAGACAGCTTTCCATACAACAAATACCGCGGTTTGCATGAAATCATGCAAAAGCTATCTAGTATAAGCTCTCCACCAGTTCCTTCACCTGATCATACAGCTCACCACTCTCCTTGCCCGTAGCTGTCTTCGTGACCGTATGGATCTGATCCTTGCCAACTCCCTTCTCCGTCAAAGTAGTCTTCAAACCAAGAGACTCTACCAACTTCAGGATCGCGTCGCCAACGGCAATCGCATCCTTCTTGTCATCGCCCGACTTCGTCAAGCCTATAAAAGGAGCCATCCTACTGATCGACTCAGCATCCTCCGCCGAATTCTGCGCCTTCAGCTTGACTACATGGCCTAAAGTCATGCAGGACGTGATACCGTGAGGAATCTGGTACGGAGAACCAAGAGCATAGCCCAAAACATGGCTTAGACCAAGGCCACCCTTCAAGTTGAGGCCAAGGAAACCCAAGGAAGCGAAAGAAGCGAGTTGGAGCCTGGTAATGGCGTCCTCGTCCTGAGGGTTCTCCTTGTACTTCGGCAGGAACTTGAACAGATCGCCTGCGGCGTTCAAGGCCATGATACGGCAGGGCACCTCGGTGGACGAGGGATAGTACATCAGCTCCATGGCATGGTCCATTGCACGCATGCCGGTGCTCATCCAGAGCCACGGAGGGGTGTGCAGAGCGAATTTGGAGTCGTAGATTACTGCTTGAGGAGCCAATTTGGCGTGTGCGACGCCGGTCTTGAGGCCGGACTTGTCGGTATAGCCAGCAATGATGGTGCACTCGGCTGCACTAAGAGTAGTCGGAATCGTGACGTGGTGGAGGAAGGAACCAGTCTGCTCATTTACGCGGTACGAAATGGCTTTGGCCGAATCGATTGGCGAACCTCCACCAATAGAGATGATAGTGTCAATGCTGGTGTCCTTCTTGACCAGCTCGGTGGCCTCATCCAGCTGCTCGACTGGTGCGTGTTGTCCAATCTTGCTGAAGGTGCCCGCATGCTTGTCTCCCAGGAGCTCTTCCACTTGCTTGATCAAGTCCGTCTTGCTGGCCAGAGAGTTGCCGGTGATGATGAAGGCTTTGCTTGTGTCTTTCGGCAGGCATTCTAGGAGATGCTTCTGGACACTATCCGGTCCATAGCATAGTCGCTCGAGGTGCGTGGGTCTCCAAAGCCCGGCGAGAGGGTGTTGAGAGGAATCTGTCATCTTTGATTTGTGTCGTGTTTGCTGAAATGGAGTAGGTGTGACTGACCGACAGAGACGAGATTGTCGAAGGAGACCATGACTGCTGACTGACGTGTGTTTCTGTGGCGGGCGGCTTACTAAAAGTGTAGGTGTAGTGTGTCTAGTCGAAGTGTGATGGGGGAAACGAATGTTGACTCCTGCCAATGGCTGACCCCGCCTCGGCGTGAGCTGGCGAGGTGGTAGATGCTTAACAGCATGGACAGGGGATATTGGATTGAGACGAGAAGCCATACTTAGTGAATCTGAAGCTCTTCAAACGCTTGTGGCCATCTACTACGAAATGTGGGATGGAACTTCCTTCATCTTCTGTTATTACAAGAAGCAATTGCCGAGGAGAGAAGGGAAGCTAAGGTGGAGACAACATCACGTCACGATAAGTACGGAGGTACACCCGTAAACTCAATATTCAACCGTTGCACTAAAATACCTACCTTGAGTATTGACTTCCTCGACTACTTCTACTTCTCCAGTCGTTGCTGAAACTTGCTTTTCATGGCATCCTATATTTTGTCCGACCTAGTATCAAGGCATGCGAGCAAATCTGCAAGTCATCGGCGCTCAGATTCTGCAACCCCTGCTTTCCAGTCCTCCCAGCCTCGGAGGGGCATCATTGCGAACATGATACGAAAAATTCGTTGCCACAATGCCATCGGGAAAGACACGAAATCAAGACCTGGACGGTCGTACAAGGCTGGTTGCTTGGCGAGAAGCAAGCAGATTCCCTGCCTTCTCCCAGTCCGAGTCATTTTCCATGAGCGCTGATACGCGGGAGGAAGCATTTCTGTAACAATCATGCATTTGATGATGTCAGTTGCAATGCGACCAGCTAAATCCTCTCGAAAACGAGTACTTTGGGAAACACGAGTTTGAGAGCACGAGGTTGGTCATGGAATTTTCGACATACTGTAATTGCAGCTGTAATTCCGCTCATCTCACTTCACTTCACTTCACTTCACTTCACTTCACTTCACTTCGATTTCTTCACCTGACGATCACCTGAAAGGTACTAATTAATCAGGCTATCACTTCATTCGCCAGCACAATTGAGACTCATTCTTACAAAAGAAAGAAGGCCCAGCACACAACCCCATCACACCGAAGAGATGCACCTCTCAGCCGCCTTCTTGGGTTATGTACCACTCCTCACGACTGCAAGTCCAATTGTCGCTCGAGCTGGCGGCGGACCAATGCCCAAACCCATCCCATCAAATTGCACAATCAGCAACGCTCTTCCGCACACTGCCAAAGAATGTGGAACTGCCAACATCAACGGCTGGAAGCCACGAAGCAACTTCACCAACACTCACCTCCTGTACGCTGCCTACTTCGACTTACCTCAGACCGCTGAAGAGCTCTGGAAGACTTGCAGCGAGCAGTGCTATGGCTATGGCTACGAGGGTGACTGCAAGAGCGTCGTCCTCACGCAGGACGTTCGAACGCCACAAGGCTACTATGGTACTATGGGTGGTGAGCTTTTGACCGCCTGTCTGTTGTTCGGACAACACATCACTCCGAATGATTTTGAGAAGGCACAAGTTGGACAGTGGGTTAATGAGACGGCTGGGAGCATTTATTGCGGGTATTGATTTTGTGCGGTGCCACTCACATGAGCTTCTGAGGCTATGGCTGTGACGATTTTGCTAATTGGCTTTTAATGTAATCGAGTATCGATAACGATCGAGGGGACTTGCTTGTGTGTGCGAAGAGCACTCGTTCCAATTCGGATCATATTCAAGGTTTCTCTTCCACATCCGACTGAATTGTCATGCGATCTTGCACAGCCTTCTCGTTCTCGGGTATCCTGTTTATCGAGACATACATCGTTCGAGTCCTTAGATATGCTTTACACCACTTCTTGAATATTCTTGAGGCACTGTCAGCAGCTTATTGGGTAAAGCATAGCCTGATGAGAGGCGAACATGCGTAGACTGCGCCCTCAATCCTAAATCTTGTTCCATAGGTATGTACATGTATCAAGTCCATTCCCAACAAACATTCGACTGGTGTGCTTCGAGAGCACATACAAGAGGAGGGAGCAGCAGCCTCCTGAAAATTTTGTTTTGTATCTGTTGCACTCGGGCTCTGGGATCAATGTCTCAATGAGCCTTTCGCGCCAAGAAGAGAAAGTCTCGCTTCTGCAAGTGGCCAAAACCAGCGTCCTAGCTACGGTAGCTTTCGTCCTTCTTTTATCCCAACGATAGAGATCTCAAGAACCGATACTTGACTAATCTAAAACAGAGATAATGAAAAGCTCTAGCTCGGACGAACAATCACTCGATGCCTGGATCCAGCGTCCACAGCCTCCAGGATACAGACAAACATGCTGTGTGCACATCAATGCACACGAGCTGCAGGCGTGCCTTATAGCAACGCCGTACAGGTTGCATGACTACTGAGGTATCACGCAGGTAGTGCTCAGCCTGCCCCGAGGGCTGTGAGGGGGCTCGCGTCTACTCTTCGCAGCCCGCCTTTGCGTTCCTAGGTTCGATCCTCATCCGCGACAGTTACACTTGTTGCTACCGGTATCGAGGTCACGAACTTGAGATCGCTCACAGCCTAGTGTAGTGCCTCGACTCCTGTCTGGCTGCCTAAACAAGGCGTCTTTGCATATTCATGCCCTAGAACCCGCCTCAGCTCTTTCTCGTCGCCCTCAGCCTGATCCTCACAGCACCCATATAAGACGACAATACAACCTGCCAGGAATGTGAGTATCTGTGAATCCAAAATCCATATTTTCGTCTTCTCTATATACCTGTGCTAATGCCGCCCTTGCCTTACAGCATGGACGCCAATACGTCCTCCAACCTTCTCACGCCACGAGCACTACCGCTCGAGAACGTGAAAACGTGGAGCCAGAATGTCGATTTCGAGATCGATGCGCTCGGCCTAGTGACTCTCCTTGGAGCTGACGAGGTAAATCTGGCCGTGGGAACTCTGCAGCGACGCCGATACACAGAATATCTCCCTCTGCTGGCCGCATTTGTCATCTCTGGAAACCGGTTTACCGCCGAGCAGCCAGGCTTTGTGCTCTACAACCTGAGCGATGGCATGTCCACGACGGAGCTCAAAGGCTGGTTCACTCGCTGGCTAATGAACCAGAAAATCAACAACGCTACGACTGTGTTTGAATGGAAAAAACGAGATTCCAAAGCCCACAAAGCCCGAAGTATCAGCTTGATTGCGCTTGCGCTTTCTATTCTGCTTGTCACTCCTCTGCTGGTGTGCACCATTCTCATGGGAGATTGGTACGGCGTGGGAAACTCGGCGGCCATCATCGTCTCCATCTTGACCAGAACCTATCTTCTCACGAAGCTACGCCAGGCTCGCAACAGCCAGATCAGGGAAGAACAGGAAACAGCCGGCTCTTCTGAATCTCCTGGTGAGAAGCCTGCCGAGCCTCTCAAAGAGACTGCTGTGAAAGAGCTCTGCGTCGTCCGTTCTGACGGCAAGATGGTTACGATCAAAGTCCCGAAGGAAATCCTTCCCACGTTCACCAAAAGCTGCAAAGTGACGAATGAGCACCTCTACGACTGGGTGCGCCGCGTCGGCTGGGTGGCCCTCGGAGCTCACATGTGCATACTGGGCATGTGCACGCTCTTCACGCAGATATACACTGTAGTCCTCCTTGTCTTGAGCACATGGGCTTTGAGCACGGGCTTCGACAGCGACCTGCAATACAAGGTACTCCCAACCGAAGGCGAAAGCGACTTTGCTACGAGAGTTGAAATCCCTTTCAATAAAGACTGGGACGTCATCAAGACAGACCACCCAAAACTCGAGCCAAACGCAAAGTCTGCTGGGAAACCCAGAGACTGGGACCGACGAAAGGTAGCATGGGCGCGTCTTCGGCAAGACAAGAATCCCGACGAGTCTTTGAAACGCTGGAACCTGTTGCCGCACGAGAGTAACGAGGGATGGTGGCGAGAATACCAGGAGATAAAAGACACTCTTAACGCAAAGCCGGCCGGCGCTGAAACCCAATCGCAACCGCCACCAAGCAATAACAGATCGACCCGCACTCCAGTCCCGGCCACTGCTGGCTCACAGTCGCGTGCAACGCAAGCGTCACGAAGGAACGACAGATCGACTGATGGAACATCGGATTCGACCTCGCTTCTCTTACAGGTACCGACGAACCAAAGCAGTCCGGATGGCCGGAGTCTGACCTCTGAGGTAAGCAACAGCTCAAGCTCCGGGAATTGCGGTGCAGGCGATTCGTCCCAAGCTGCTGCGTCTTCTTCCATGTGATTTGAGTCTTCCCTTTGTATTCGTCCCTCTTTTGTGATCGGTGTCATGGCTCTTCCGAGTGGTGGCAATCAAGATTGTGGGAAATACGTTTCTGGTTCTCATATGTTGGATTACGAACTTATGACCTCAAATCTTCCTAGTACATAATGCAATGCTCGACTTTCAACTTTCAGTTCCTACAAGACTCACTCCGACCCCAACAACCTCTCCGCATTCCGCCTATACATGTCCTCAACCTCCGCTACCCCAAACATCCCATTCATGCCCTCGTCCAACTTCCCCCTCAAAAACTCCACTCCCCCGGCCTTCGTGTAGGGGAAATCACTCCCATACAACAACCTCTCATGCCCCACGCCCGCACCCTCAATCAACCCCACAATCTGGCCCGGAAACGGGAATCCCGCCAAATCGAACCAGAACTGCCTGTTCAGCGCTTCTCTCACATCCTCCTCTGCGCTCGCTTCCCAGTCGCCCGGCACCAGCGTGCTAAAACCCGTCCACCGCGAGAGGAGGGGCGGGCTGGCACCTGCTAGGTGCGGGAGAATGATTTTCAGGTCAGGGCAGCGTTTGACGGTGCCGCTGAGGAAAAGGTTGGATACGACGCGGGCGGTGTCGAAGAGGAATTCGAGCATGGGATTGGGGAATTTGTTTGCTAGGGGAGTTGCTCGCGTGGGGTTTCGGGAGGAGGCGTGGGTTTTGGAGACGAGACTTGCGTCAGTGCAGGAAATGCAGGGGGTCGTCGGGTGGATGAAGAGAGTTGCTTTGCGGCGGTTGAGCTCGTCGAAGATGGGGTCGAAGAGGGGGTCGCCGAGGTAGTGGCCGTGGCCGTTGGTCAGGAGGACGAAGCCGTCGCAGCCTTCGTTGGCGGAGAGGGCGATTTCTCTCAGGCAGAGGTCGACGTCTGGGATGGGGAGGCTGGCCCAGTAGCCGAAGCGGTGGGGGAGGCGTTTCTTGAGGTCCGCGGCGTAGGCGTTGCAGTCTCGTGTCAGCGAGGCGGCGAGGGAGGCGTTGTTGTGGACGAGGTGCGTGCCAGGCGTGGAGATGGAGAGTATTGATTTTTCGATGCCGTTCTTGTCCATTAGTTCGAGGTGGGCTTCCTCACTCCATTCCGGTAGGTAGGGCATGCCGTCTGGGTTTGCGTGGCCGTTTTCAAGACAGGCTTTGCGGTAGAAGGGTGGGAGGAAGTGGACGTGGACGTCGATTTTAGAGGGCATTCTTGTTGCCATGATGGAGTGTAGCACTGATCACTAGCTGAAGCCTGGCTTCGGATATTTTGAGAGTTCCAAAGGCAGTGTATGAGGTTCAGTAGGCGAGGCAAAATCGGCTGGGTAAATGTTTTGTCGGTGTCAGCAATGCATCTGCAGTCAGACTTGGTACCTAGCCTCGAGCTCTTAGCAACAGGTGGCAACCATTACTGACGGCTCGTTCGGGATATATACATGATCGTAATATTGATAGTCGCTCATAGGTGGGGTCCGAATGACATTGACCGACCGCCGGCCCGGATATGCAGGAGAGCATTTTACATTGCTCTTGAGGATCGGCTCATGTGTTCTCATCTTCAGACTTGGACATCGATCTCATCTCATCTGCGTGAGAGATGAAGCAGGCTACCTAGTCTAGGACATTTTCATCGTATTCTTCGGACGAGAAGAAGGAAAACACAAGGCTGTCAGTCAACGGGAAGATCTGATGTCGCGTTGTTTCTCACAGGGTCTCCGCAGTGGGGCCGTTGCTCCATGGAGAGGATGCGCTCGGATGCCGCGAGAGAACGAAGCCGAAGGATGTCACTCCTACCTTACCTGACACTTCTCCTTCGTATTATATGATGCTGAACATCATCCTTTGAATCTGACTGCAGGAGCTGACCAAGCTTCTAACCTCTTCATAATCTCCGGACCTATACAATTGACTACACGTAGGTTCTCGCCGCTAGTATTGGTATCTCTCATCTCTTCTTCGTCTACTTCTATTCTACTCCTGTTTAACCGACAAAAAGGCACCTGTCATGTCCTCATTCCTAATCAGTGACGTCCGTATCTTCGATGGCGAGAATACCATAGAATCTGGGTTCCTCCTGGTCGAAGGGGGCAAGATCAAGCAAGTCTCCCAAACTCCCATCTCATACTCCGGACCGAGCATCTCCAAACCTGGCCACACCGTCTTCCCGGGTCTGATCGACTGTCATGTCCACTGCGACGGTGGCAATCCCTCCGCCCTCCCACAGAGCCTCCGCTTCGGCGTCACGACTGTCTGCGACATGCACAACGAGTATCCCAACATCGAGAAGCTACGCAAACAGATCGCCGAGGAAAGCGACTGCGCCGACCTGAAAACGACCAGCTACGCCGCCACGGTAGAAATGGGCTGGCCCATGCCCGTGATCGTAGCCCACAGCACGAACCCCAACATCCACGAGGAATTCGCCCTTTGGCCCAAGTTGGAGAAACCCTCAGACGCCGCAAGCTACATCCAAGACCGCCTGAAGGAAGGCGTCGACTACATCAAACTGATGCACGAAAGCGGCGCCCTCATGGGAGCGGAATTCAACAAACCCAGCCTGGAGCTGCAAAAAGCCGTCATCGACGAAGCGCACGCCCACGGTCTTACAACCGTCGCCCACGCCCTCGTCAAAGCCGACACGCTGGCCATCCTGAGCGCGGGCGTGGACGGTCTAACGCACCAGTTCTGCGACGCACCGATTGATCAGAGCGTCATCGACGCTTACAAGAGAAACAACGCCCACCTCAACCCCACCCTCGCGGCGCTCGGCTCGCTGACCACAGAGGGCAAGGCGACGCAGGAGAGGTTCGCGCACGATCCGCGCGTGCAGCATCTGTTGCCGGAAGAGGCCAGGCATCGCGTTTGTGCTTGCATGGAAATGTGCAAAGTCCCCGGCGCGAGTGTCGAGTTTGCTTACGAGGCTGTGAGACAGCTTAAGGCGGCCGGCGTGGATGTGTTAGTGTAAGTCGACGAGAAGTCCTTCCCCAATGAACTCTGACGGTACGCCTTGGATAAATGACTGACGACATCTTCACAGTGGCTCCGACTCCGCCGGCCCTGCAGTGGGCACAGCGTGGGGGCTGAGCATGCATCATGAACTGTACCTTTTCGTGAAACATTGCGGCTTCTCGCCCGCGGAGGCTCTGCGGGCTGCCACTTTCCTCAATGCGAAGAGGTTTGGTTTCAAGGATCGAGGGCAGATCAAAGAGGGGTTGAGAGCGGATTTGGTGCTTGTAGAGGGGAATCCGTTGGAAGATATTGATGCCACGCTTGATTTGAAGGGGGTTTGGAAGGAGGGTGTGCTATGTAAGACGTATGAGGTGGTAGTGTGAATGGTGTAGGTGAGTGAGATGTTGGTGAGATTGGGTTGCTGTTCTTACTGTTGTGATGTATGTGATGGTACATATGTCGTTTATATGTACATGTGACGAGCATCATTGACTTTTTCCAAAGACAAGTCTCGTTTGAATTTTATATCGTTTGGTCGATCATTCGGATTTGGACAACGCTACGTGACCAGTAGCATTCAATGGGTTAAGACCACCAGAATCGTTAATCTCATCCGAAGATGTTTGAAGACTTCAAAAATCAGAAGCTTCTCATTCGCTCTGGAATCTTCGAAAATTGGGCCGATGTCGTAGCCGCTCGAGCGCCGTTCTTCGGCAAAGCCAGCGAGAACTCCCGCGGCAGGGCCAGCCAAATTGTTCGAAGACGGAACATCATAGGAGGAGAGAGAGAAGACAAGTCTTTACCAGCACTACAAACAACCTCACCTACACCACCCACCACCCATCAACCATTCGCTCCTTGTTTCCCTTAAATGTCATTCCATCGCCTGAGATAGACAGCGGCCGCATAATCACCACCACACATTCCATCTCCGCTCCCTCAAAAAACCATGAGCATAGCATCGCCCGCCCTGCTCCCACGAGCAGCGGCGCAACCCCTACGCCTGCTCGCAGCAACCCGCACCTCCAACCAGAGATACCATGACCGAAACTCGGAAGCCCGCCAATTCACAACGCAAACGCGCCCGCGCCCTTCACAATGCCAGCAGCCCCTAGGCCGATCCAAATCGAACCCAGAGAGGACGCAGCAGCAGCGCCGAACTTTCCACGCCTCCTCCGCCCTCGCCATGAAAGACCCCTACGCGACTCTCGGCGTCGGCAAGAACGCTTCCGCCGGCGAGATCAAGAAGGCTTACTACGGCCTGGCGAAGAAATTCCACCCGGACACCAACAGCGACCCGAAGGCCAAGGAGAAGTTCGGCGAGGCTCAGAGCGCTTACGAGCTGCTCTCGGACTCGACCAAGAAGGCACAATACGACCAGTACGGCAGTGCGGCGTTCGATCAAAATGGTGGAATGGGAGGCGGTGCTGGCCCGGGCGGCTTTGGAGGCGGAAACCCGTTCGGCGGCGGCTCGCCTTTCGGTGGCGGATTCGGCGGAGCGAGAGGAGGAGGGTTTGGCGCGGACTTCAATTTCGAGGATCTGTTCAACGCATTTGGCGGCGGCGGCGCGCGACGGGGTAGGCCCGGCGGCAACCCGTTCCAGGAAGAAGTGCTGGTGGGCGACCACATCGAAGTGCAGACGAACATTTCCTTCATGGACGCGGCCAAGGGCGTGCAGAAAGACATCACCATCAACCCTTTGACGCAGTGCAAAACGTGCACGGGCAGCGGGCTCAAGAAGGGCGCCAGCAAGAGCAACTGCAAAGTGTGCGGCGGCACGGGCACGCGCGTGCACGCCATCCAGGGCTTCCAGATGGCCAGCACGTGCAACGCGTGCGGCGGACAGGGGCAGGCTACGCCCAAAGGTAGCGAGTGCGGGACGTGCAACGGCAACGGCGCGACTCGCGACCGCCGCACCGTGACCGTCGACATCCCGGGCGGCGTCGAAGACGGCATGCGCCTGCGCATCATCGGCGAGGGCGACTTCCCACCTACCGGCCAAGCCAACGGGCCCAACCCCAGCACGCAGAAGGGCGATTTGTACGTCTTCATCCGCGTCGCGCCGGACAGCAAATTCTCGCGCTCGGGATCAGACGTGCTGTACACGGCATCCATCCCGCTCACGACCGCCGTGCTGGGAGGCGAAATCCCCATCCCGACACTCGACGGCGAGGTCAAAGTCAAGGTCGCGACGGGCACGGGCACAGGCGACAAAATCACCCTCTCAGGCAAGGGCATGCGCCGCCTCGACAGCAAGCGCGGCAGCAACGGCGATCTGCGCGTAGAGTTCAAGGTCCAGATGCCCAAGTACCTGAGCGTCAACCAGCGCACGATCATCGAGATGTTGGCGGACGAGATGGGGGATAAGAACGCCAAGCGGGTCATGAATTTGGGACAGTATAATAAGGAGTCGGCGCCTCCTGGCGGAGCTGGTGGGGCTTCGAGCGGTGGTGCGGCTGCTGCTGGCTCTGAGGGCAAGAGCAACGCTGCGTCTGGAGATGGCCATCAGGATGAGGGCTTTTTGAAGAACCTCTGGCATAATATCTCGGGGCAGCATGAGGGTAAGGAAGGAGAGGGGCAGGAGAATAAGAAGGAGGATGAGAAGAAGAAGAAATAGAGGGGAGGAAAAGTGATTCTGGTGAGAGTGTCAACTGAGGTTTCGACACGTTTGGAGAATTGAAACGAGACGACGAAGACGGCGAGGAAGAGGAAGAAGAGAAGCGAGGCTCCCCCCTCGCAATTGTATTATTGTGACCCTCTTTGGTTTCCCACCACCTTAAGCGACGGCTGCGGAGGTGGTTTTGCATATTCGATCATATCAAGGGGGTTCAAGAGAAGTGGAGAAAGAAGAAAGCAGCATGCTCGTTCTGGGTGAACGTCGAGCTGTTTTCCTTTCTTTGTGTACATGTACATAGACACGGCTGTGGATGAGGAGGAGGCATCGAATGGCGTCCCTATCTGGTCTCCGATGTATAGTAGAAGGAAAAAATTTGTGTATTTATTAGCGATGAGCAGCACGCAGGGAAGAGGACAAAAACTCTCGACTCAGTCGGTTTTTTCGTATCGTGCTTTCCTGCTTTTCTATCCTTTTCGGAGTGATCGATCTACTTGATCTGTTTGCCTACCTACCTAGTCGATGGTGGTTTTCCTAACTACACCTACTCTCCTTCTACTTGTATACGATGTGGCGATCGATTGAAAGACCGCCAGCGCTTACATATGCCATCCGAATCGTCATACTCGTTGCTATCGCTTAGAAAGAAAAGTCGTCAGTATGAATCTAAGCGCCGGCGCTTAGCGATGTTGTCTGACCAGACGCCACAGCCGCGCAATTGGCCGCGTCGAAGCGACCTCTTTGCGCTGCTCTTTTTGTTTCTCGCATTTGGGCGCCGAGAAAGCGCTTGCTGGGCGGATATGGGTTGGGATGATTCATTGGGTGGTTATGCTGATTGATGTATGGAGTATATATTGTGTATGATCGATGCCTGATATGATGATTGCACTGCCTTCGACCCCCACTTTGCACTGACCTTGGACGGACTGACAGATCGTCAAAGCGGCGGGCGGCATATCGTCACATCTCACCCCAAGCAGCAGCCGAAGTGTTCAGGCGTCTTGTCTTTTAGGCACGACTTTAGGTACTTGATCATCCATACTCTTCACCTTGTTCCATATCATCAGACGAGTCTCCACTGCCTGCTGCCAACATATCCTCCCTTGTTGGGCGCAAAATTACTCGCTTACCACCTGCAAGGCTAATACTCTCCCTCAAGCAGCCATTCAATACCCGACACGTCTGCGTCTACAGCTGTGATCATCTCGCCTGAGCCTCAACAACCTCTCATACCATATCCGACTGCCTGAACATGGCTTGGCAATAAACGGCCTGCAATCATTCACCACCTCCTCAACAATCTCTCCCTCTATCGATCCCCCTAGAAATACCGCCAGGTCTTCCCCTCCACGCCCATGCTACCCATCCGCCCAACGCTGTCCCGGCAGCTGTCCGCCGCCGACATGCAGATCCCCATGATCTCGAGCCCGCTCAAGCAGACCAACGAAATCGACTGGGTAGCACCGCTCAAGCACCACATCCGCAGCGCCTACGGCGACGACCCCGAAAGATACACGGAGGAATGCGCGCAGCTCAACCGCCTGCGCCAGGACATGCGAGGCGCCGGCAAGGACAGCGCCGCCGGCCGTGATCTTCTATACCGATACTACGGCCAGCTGGAACTGCTGGACCTGCGCTTCCCCGTGGACGAAAACCACATCAAGATCAGCTTCACGTGGTTCGACGCTTTCACCCACAAGCCCACCAGCCAGTACAGTCTGGCGTACGAGAAGGCCAGCATCATCTTCAACATCTCCGCCGTGCTGTCGTGCCATGCCGCCAATCAGAACCGACACGAGGATGTCGGCCTCAAGACCGCGTATCACTCTTTCCAGGCTTCCGCGGGCATGTTCACGTACATCAATGAGAACTTCCTGCACGCCCCCAGCACCGATTTGAGCCGCGAGACAGTCACGACTTTGATTAGGATCATGCTCGCTCAGGGACAGGAGGTTTTCATCGAGAAGCAGATCGCTGACGGGAAGAAGCCGGGTCTTCTCGCAAAGCTGGCTTCGCAGGCCGCTTACATTTACGCACAGGCCGTCGAGGGCACTCAGGATAATGTTTCGAGGGCCGTTTTCGAACGCGTCTGGCTGCTGACGGTCCAGATCAAGCAGCATCACATGGCCAGTTTGGCACAGTACTACCAGGCCGTTGCGGATTACGAGGCGAACAGCTACGGCCAAGCGATTTGCAGATTACAGGCTGGTTTGAATGCCAGCAAGGAAGCGAGTAGACTTGCGAACGGATTTCCCAGCAGCGTGCCTTCGAGTAGTAATCTGAGCTCCGAGACTGGCACTGTTCTCGTCGACGTCGTGAAGAAACACATGGCTACCATCCAGGAACGGATTGCGGAATACAACCGCGACAACGATATGATCTACCACCAGCCGGTGCCCGCGGAGGCTAATCTTCCTAGCATTCCCAAGCTACCCGCTGCAAAGGCTATTCCCGTCAGCGAACTCTACCAGGGCCAGGATATTCAGAAGATCATCGGGCCGGATATTTTCCAACGCATCGTGCCCATGAGCGTCACCGAGAGCGCCAGTCTGTACGATGAAGAAAAGGCCAAGCTCGTGCGCGCCGAGACTGAACGGGTGGAGGGCGCAGACGATGAGCTGGCCGCCTCGCTCGACTATCTCAAGCTCCCCGGCAGTCTAAACATCTTGAAAGGAGGCACTGATCAGGAGAGCATGGGCATTGACGAAGAGTTCCGAAACTGGTGCTCTGAGCTTGCAGGACACAGCTCGTTCGACCCGACTTTCGAGAGGCTGCGGGAAGACAAGCAAGGCATTCTGAGCACGCTGGAAAGCTCAATGAAACAACTCGACATGGAAGAGTCGGTCTGCGAAAAGATGCGCAGCAAGTACGGCGGCGAGTGGACCCAGCAGCCTTCCAGCCGGCTGACTTCGACTCTGCGCACGGATGCAAGATCTTACCGCGCCGCTGTCGAGGAGGCGTCGACGAGTGATGCTCAGCTTTACAACACTTTCAGACAACACGATTCGGATTTCGACGAGATGCGGTCGGCGGGCGAGACTGATGAGGCGGACGTTCTTTACCAGCGTGCCATGATCAAGGCGGGCGCGGGCAAGAAGGATCTCTCGAGCCCCGCTGGTGGTGCGGCGGAGGGGAATCTTTTGGATGATGATTTTGCCGATGAGGCTAGGCGGACTGTTGCTAATCAGATTGAGAGGGTGGAAGAGCTTCTACGGAAATTGCAGCTTGTCAAGAGGGAGAGGCAGCAGGTTTTGAAGGATCTCAAGGAGAAGGTGTGTTTTGTATGGAAATATTTATGGATTTGAGCTAACGATGTGCAGATTCACTCCGACGACATCAGCAATGTTCTCATTCTGAACAAGAAAGCGACTACAAGTCAGGAAAATCAGCTCTTCAAGTCTGAATTGGAGAAGTTCAGAGCTCATCAGAACCGCATCCTCCAGGCTAATCACAAACAATCGGCTGTCATGAAGGAGCTGACCCGAACATACGGCGATCTTTTACAAGACAAGCGTGTGCGCTCCGAACAGAACAAATACGAAGCCTTCTCCCGCCAGCGAAACACCGTCATGAGCCGATACCGCAAGGTCTACCAAGCCTACGTCGATCTCAACGCAGGCTTAGAGCGCGCCAGACAATTTTACTCCGAGATGAAGGAGACGGCAGAAAGTCTCGAGAAGAACGTGCAATCCTTCGTCGAAAATCGCCGCAGCGAAGGCAGCCAGCTCCTCAACGCCATCGAAGCCGCCAAAGGCAGCGGTGCAGACCGCGAGCAAGCCCGTCTCAAAGAACTCATGGAACGGATGAGCGTCAACCCCTCACCACAGCCGTCCTCCAACTCCCCAGCTCACTCCGCCTCCGCCCACCGCCCTCCCCCACTGCAGCCGCAAACAGCCTTCGGAGCCATGCAACAACAGCAGCCCCTGTACAACCCAGCCGCCAGCCCACCCGCGACCCCCCAATACCACCAAAACGGCCTCCGCTCCCCAGGCAACACCCTGCAAGGCTACAACCCACCCCCATCCTCCACCCCCTTCCGCCACGACTCCTACCAAGCGCAACAACCCCCCACTTCAAGCGCAGGCGCAGGCTACAACCCCTCAACCTACGGCCCCGTCTCACCCCCGGCCCACCAACAATACTTCTCCCCACCTCCCGCTCCGCACGCCTACGCCCAGCCCACCACTTCACAGTACGGCCAGCAGGGCCAGCAGTATGGTTCTCCTGCAGGTGTGCCGCCCGGCTGGCAGCCTCCCCCTCCTCCGCCGGGGCCGCCACCGAGTCAGGATTATAGTGCTTTGCAGGCGCAGGGCTATCCGAGTGGGCCCGGCGGGTATGCGACGGATCCGAGGAGGAGTGGGGCGGCGCAGAGTGGGAGTGGAGGTGTGCAGGATCCTTGGGCGGGGTTGAGTGGGTGGAAATGAGGATTGGAAAGTGAAGTGATGATTTTTTTTTTTTTTTGGGGGGGTATTTTTCCTCAGGGATTCATGGCGAGGCGTTTTTGATTTTTGTCTTTCCATCTTTCGCTCTTGAGGTTTTCGTTTCCTTAGCGCTCTCGTTCTCGTTCTTGGCATGTGGTGGTCGGAGAAAATGACAGTCAAGAGGGACATGAAAGAAGGGGGTCCTCGGGTTGGGAGGCGGTATAGGTAGGTAGGGGCAGATTTGCATGGAAACGAAAAGGGGAGAATCGGAAAGATCATCATCATGACAAACATATGTCTTCACGCAAAGAAAGCTTGAATTGGCATTTTTTTACGTCTGTAAAATGCGTCCTTCCATCCGGTTTCGTTGTAACAGGCCAAATGCATATCCTGGCAGGAGTTGCAGTCCTCGTATCGCACACCTCACATTCCAACCTTGTAATGACAGTACCCCTCTTGAGGCCGCACGATTTCAAACGTCGCTGCGTTTCAACAACATCACTGCGTCAGCAAACCATCTTCATTTCTCACCTCATCTCTCTTTCTTCGACCAAAAACCACCGGCGAAAATCGCCACGAACAGCTGAGCTTTTTACAATAAAAAGGAAAAAGAGAAGACTTACGAGCCTCCAACCACAACCCAACCGTAGCCTCCTGATACGGCACATAATAGTCTCTCTTCAACTGCACATTCTGAAAATGCTCCAGAGTGCAATTCCAGCCTTCGCTGAATGAGATGGTCGTATATGTCTCTTCCCCTTTCTCCCCTGCTTCTCCTCCCGCTTCGCCCGCTCCGTCGGGCAGTAGTTTAACTTTCTCGCCCACCCCCAAATTGAAAAACACACACTCCTCTTCGCGAAGCACGGCTTCGTAGGCGGGTCGGATGGCGGACAGGAAGGCTTGTAGGGAGGTGGGGTGGATTTTGATGCGGACGTTGAGGATGAATTGGAGGGGGGTTATGGGCTTGGTTGGGGTGGACATTGTTTCAGTTTCAGTTCTTTGGGGGGTTGGTTGTCGGTTATTAGGGGGTGTGGTGGTGGTGAGGCTGGCAATGTTCTTCTTTGTATGTAGGCTTCATAAACTAAGCAGTCCATCAGACCATGCAGCGGAACATTGCTTATTTGCGCATATTTGCTAGGCCACAAGCAAAGGTCGGGTAGGCAGGACTGGTTGGTAAGCAAGTCGGCTACGGTGCGGCTGAAGGTGTTGATGTGCGGTCTGATTAAGTACGCGAGGGCTTGAGGTTGTCAGCTTGTTTTAGTGCCGCAGGGGTATCAAAGGAGTTGGCGAATTGAAGCCTTGCTTTGAAGGAATTAGCGGGATTTGTTGGACAAGAGATGAACTGATCCTCTTGGAGAAGCTGAGAAAGAGCCCTGTTCTCATATGTTGGCTTCTGATTGTGTGAATATGAACGTTTTCGTGTGATACCCTCGCGGCGTCTTGATCATGTCGAATTGAAGCATTGCCGTCTTCTAGTAGCCAAACTCCCAAATGTCCTTTGCGTAATCTTCAGTAAGCTCTTTATCCTCGCCATACCTGTTCGCAAGAAAACAAAATTAGCAATCCTCACCAAGAAAGCACCGAAAATTCACGAGAAAACTCACACTTCCTGCCACTTCACAAACCCACCCTCAAGCACATAAACCGTCTGCCCACCCTCCACCACCCCTTCCCCATAGCCACTGGCTTCCGCACCAGCATTCCCCTCCAACCTCTCCTTCTCACGCAAATACCTCAGAGCCGAACTCGGCCCCCTCTGCTGGCTGAGCGCGCAGTGGAAAACGACAGTCTGTTTGTCTTTGAGCGTCCGCACCAGCTCCGGCATGCGGTAGTCGTGCGTGTGAACGGGCACGTTGATGCCGTTGAGGATGTGGCCGCCGATGTAGTCGCTGTCGCGCACGTCGATGACGGCGAGGTTGGGTGTTTTGGTCCGCACGAGGGTGGCGAGCTTTTCTCGTGAGATGCGTGGGAGGTTGGCGATTGTGTAGTTTGACATTTTGGTGGGGTTTGGTGGGTGTGGTTTTGCTTTTGCCGCAGTGTAATTGGGGATTGACCTAATGAATTGGGAGAACTGCAGGCTCAATGCTCGATTTAGGCAGAATTTTTTGGCTCTATTGTTAGATGAATTGTGATGTTGAGGAGAATGAAGTGGTGGACTTTGGAGTCTGAGAAGTTTGATGTGACGTCTGTCTGGCCGACCAAGCGGAGTGGGAGATCCACCACACCTCAAGATAGAACTATCTCATTACTTTGTAACCACGCTTTCTGAACTGAGCTACATCCAGAAGCAAGCATTCCATATAGCTCAGATGAAGTCCATCACTAACTTTGACGACATCACAGTTTAGCAGCCTTCCACTGCGGCTTCCTCTTCTCAACGAACGCCTTCACACCCTCTTTGATATTCTCCCCAGCCGCCAGTCTGGGATACCAATTCTCAACCAACAACCTACTACCTTCCTCGGCACCAACACCCTCCCAGCCCATCTTTATTCCCTCTCTACTCACAATCACAGCATCCGGGCTGTTGTCGGCAATCATCTTCGCATACTCAACCGCGGCCGCGACGACCTCACCCTCCCCATCTCCCACAACCTTGTTGATCAAGCCCCACTCGCACGCCTCCTGCGCAGGCACCGTCCGTCCGGTAAGAGCCATCTCCATAGCTCGAGGTCGGCCGATAGTGCGCACAATGCGAGGCAAAGCGCCCGCAACTGCAACAACGCCGCGTTTGACTTCTGGCAGGGCAAAGGTCGCTTTCTTGGCTGCTATTACCATGTCGCAGTTGACGATGATTTCTGTGCCGCCTCCGTAGGCTAGGCCGTTGACTGCTGCAATTATCGGCTTGCGGCCGTTTCGTCGAGACAGAGCTCCAAAGCCGGATGGTGGCATTGGGCGTGTGCGGTTCTCAGAGTTCATAGAGTTCCATTCTGCGGTATGAAGTCAGGAAACATACACCAAGCCGGAAATCTGCGAAGTCCTATATAATCAATGCGGGACGCTACTGATCTTACCTTTCAAATCGGCACCGGCGCAGAAAGCCCGGCCAGTACCAGTGACGATGCCCACATTCAGCGTGGGCTCAGCGTCGAGCCATGCCCAGATCTTATCCAATTCGGCGTGACCTTCTTGATTGATGCAGTTCAAGTCTTTGGGCCGGTTCAATCGTACGAGCAAGACTCCTGGTGCGGGAAATGTGAGGACGCAGTATTTGCCGCTTGGCTCTGGGAGCTCGAAGTTTGGCTTGGACATTGTTGGTATTTAGGAGCTTCTTGCAATGTTGATGTCAATGGAATATTTAGTTCGATAGATATTTTACAATGGATACATGTATTGATGAAATAGATGCCATATGTTTGTTTCGTGAGGTGAGGAGCTGCTGCGAGGGGCTGAGCCGAGGTACGAGGCACTACTGAGAAATCGACCTCACTTCATCGGAGTTACCTATCTTGCAGCATACAAAACAATATTCGACGCCATGAAAACGAAGAATACAGACTGGTGGCGCAATCGGAGCGGTGCAAGTTCCATCATGAATTGCCATGAGGTGCTGTATCCTGCCTTGCGTCAAGCATGAGGTGCGAAGGTCCTCAATCACGCCATTGCTCCTCAAGCAACATCATCCGTCTAGCAACAGCAGACGCACTATTACAGCAAGCACCTGCACCAACGTTGAATTTCGCAAAAAGCACCGGTCCATATCCTACCTAGGTAGCCTTGATGGCTTGCCTGATCGCCTCCGAAATACTAGCACATGCTGCCTTCCCACGGGCACGGCACTTGGGTATGGCGTGCTTCTACCCGCAGATTGCCAATGCTTTGATCGACAACCAACAGCAGACGGTATCTCCCCCTTCACCCATTAAATGCAAATACCCAGGTCGTTGAAGAATTCTCATTGGTGATGCTCCGGGCACGACATCGCCTTTGCCGTAGCTCAAAGGTTTATGTGCCTCTTAGTATAAGAGCTGTGCGAACCCATCAGCACCGGCAACCAGGTTCAGACCTTGTCATCATCCCAGTCTACCTTCTTCTTCCTTCGGACCCACCATCTTCTGTGCTATTTCCCACTTTACAGCATCCTCAATACCAACCAGCCTCGTCCAAACCCTCCAAAGATGGCGACCGCCAACCGCGTCGAACAACTTGAAGGTCTTCGAAACATCACCACAAACCAGGACTTCTACGAAAAGCTCGCTGGCGGGCATGCTGCAAGCGCATCCTCGGGCTCCTCCAACTCCCCATCAAACGTACAATACATCCCTGTGCCCATCACGATCAAAGCCCAACTAGGCTCGCCTACAGCACTCGCCATTGGTGCATTCGCAACAACCTTGACCACGCTTTCGTTCGCCTTGATGGGATGGCGGGGCTTGTCGACCACCAATGCTTTCATCGGGAATTTCTTCGCTGTGGCAGGCATCGGAATGGTGGTGTCGGCTCAATGGGAGATCGTTCTCGGCAACACGTATGCCTACACAGTCCTGAGTGCTTTCGGACTGTTCTACTTCGGGTTTGGAGTAATCGTCACGCCACTGTTCGGAGTGGCTGAATCTTATGGCGGTGTTGACTCTGTTGAATATAACAATGCCCTCGGATTCTTCGTGCTGAGTAAGTCCTTGTCCCTGTCGTCGTGCTCCTTGTTTTGTTCCTTGGGCTGACCTCCCCTTCAAGTGTGGTCCGTCTTCAACTTCTTCTTCCTCATCGGCTCAGCGCCTCTCAATCTGGTATACTTCGGAATCTTCTTCACCGTTCAGCTCGCCTTCACGTTGGTCTCCGCTGGGTACTTCCTCACGGCAGATGGCCGGATCGAAACAGCCGTGGCGGTCAACAAAGCCGGAGGCGCTTTTGCTTTTGCATCCGGAATGCTCGGTTACTATACTGTGGGCAACTTGATGTGCCAAGAGGCGTTGGGCTTCAGCTTCCCCATGGGCGATACGAGCCGCTTCTTCAAGAGGAAGACGAGTTGATGGTCGATTCCTCGAAAGTGAGCACAGTGCCTGGTTGACTTCGTGCTGATGGCCGGTTGATAGGTCTGACCGGGCACTGTTGGTTCCCTCTGTTGGATCAATCCCTTGACTTTGTTTTGTAGGCTGGACTTCGGTCTGGTTCAATGTCAGCGTGGCGATTATATGCGTATTGATTTGGCTAAGCCTATCGATGCGCGCGCGCTCAGCAGTCATGACCATTTAGATTGTGAAGTCCCCTAGCCGTTCTTGCACAGCCGTATCTGATATCTTTCTCGCCTACCTCTCTCTCCCCCTCAAGCACTGCACTTACAGTACTACCTACCACCATCACAACATCATCCAAATCGCCATTAACCGAGATACACAACTAGCCAGCAGAAGAGAGTGGTTCCTGGTTCTCGCACTGGGCCACCGATCGACCACAACTTAGCGGCATCCGAGTCACTCCACTACGAGCCATCATCAACCGCGCAGGGCCGCACCTTCCCGAGTTTCCAACGACTGAAGACTTCACATGATTGCCCTTGTGCCGCACGTGTGAGAGCGACAAGCTATATCTAGTAGCGCAACCTCGCCTGACAGCTGATCGGACCCTTCCCGCGACAGGCACAAAAGCCAACCTCACTGACAACTTTCCCTCTTCTTCCCCTACCAACCAACAATCAACAACCAACAACACAACAACCACTTCTCTTCCCCTGATAACACACCACATACAACACGGTAACCCCTTGTCTTGGACTACCAACCCACTATACACACTACAACAATCAACCCCAAACTCGCCTGACAGCTGATGAGACCCTTGCCACGACAGGCACAAAAGCCAACCTCACTGACAACTTCCCCTCTTCTTTCCCTACCAACCAACCACACACAACAGAACAACTTCTCTTCTTCCCTTGACAACACACCGCATACCACACAACAACCCCTTTGCTTCCACTGCCAACTAATTTCACACCCCAAAACAACCAGTCTCGTACTCGCCTGACACCTGATCAAACACTTGTCGCGTCAGTCACAAAGGCCAGCCTCACTGACAACTTTCACCCCTCTTGACTTTCCAACCAGCTTCACCCCACTCAACAACCTCTTCTCTTCCCCTGACAACACACCAAACACAACAAAACTATCCCTTCTCTTCTACTACCAACCATCTACACACCCCACAACTACCAACGTCGCACTCGTCATCAGCAACGATGATGTCGACCTTCAACCGCCCTGCGAAGACAAGCTCGCCCTCCCGCGGTCGCACTAGGACCCGTGAGCCGCGCGTTAGCCAACAAACCCAACAGCCGCCTCAGCAGCAAGGCGGATGGGTTTATCCCTCTGAGCAGGAGACACCTGCACTCACCTCAACCACAGCAACCTCCGAACCATCCAAGTCTTTCCTGCCGCAGGGCAGCACCAACAATAACTCTACCATGCCGGCCAACACTACCTTCACTCACGGCAACACAGCCATCCTCTCCGACCAGATCTCCCGCGTCGAGTCCAACCTCACGCACATCAACATCGCGCACCAGCGCGACATCATCACCTTCCAGGACCAGGCGTCCGCCACTGCCAAGGACGTTAGTGAGATGCAGACCGTTTTGCACTCCGACTTCAACAGAGTCCACCATGAACTTCAGGCCATGAGGCAGGGCATGGAGGAGCTGGGCAGGAGGAACGCCGCGATGGAAGCCGAGCGCGGGTACGTGACTCAACTCGCCAGAGCTAAGACGCTCGCTGAGGCGGAGTGTCAGGAGTTGTTTGCGAAGAGGATCAGAGAGAGTTTGGGCGATTTTGATGCCACTCTGCGCCTGACCCAGGGTGCGCAGCCGTTGCAGTTGCCGGCCGCTGAAGAGCACCAGGGAAGTGGCGAGGAGGCAGACGACGAAGGCGGAGTTGACGATGGCGTCGAGATCGAGTCTTCTTTTGAGGGCGCGACCACCTCAGATGTCGCGACCAACGATGAGCGTGCCCAGATCGCTTGGGCAGACGAGACTCATGCTCACCAGGCCGACGATGGCGACAACACCCAAAGCCCGTCCATCCAAGGCCAGTCGACCCACGACTCGCTCACCCACGACACCAGACCGTGGCTCCCCTTTGCAATCCGCCACATCCCCGAGTTCACCTTCTCGGCCACCATCGACAACACCACAACCTTCACCGAGGAAGAACTCCACCGCCTCCTAGGAGGCGATCAGTACTCCCCGGGCCTCTACTTCTGCCCCAACCCGCCCTCCACCCGCATCCTACCGGGAAAATGCTACTGGCTCCTCGACGGCCACTTGGAGCCCTACGCCCCGATCAAACCAGGCCAGCACGGCGCCAAGTTGACGGCCTTCTTCAACACGGAACTCAATGCGGACGGCAAAATGCCCGACCCGGACGAGGGCGATGACAAGAACGTTCCCGTCTTCGTCGCCTTGGGAAGCGAGAACCAGAGCTCCAGCGCCAGCAGCGACCCAAGCCCGCGCAAGCTCTACACCTACATCGGACAGTACAGCCAAACGCGCTTCAGCGACAACCTCTCACACTCCGAGATCTTCGACCGCGTCCCGGCGCACGTCCTCAACTACTGGACCAGGCAACTCGCCTCCCCGACCCGCCCTCAATGGCTGACCGACGACCTGATCGACCGCTTCTGGCCCGCGCCGAAGTACGACGGGCCCATCCCGACCACCCTCGCGAGCACCACGGGCGAAACGGGCGAGAGCAACAACTCAAACGGGCAACAAGCCGCGGTGGAGCGCCGAGTCGTGCGCGCGCTGGACCGCCACTTCGACGAGCTGGTGGAGTGGAAGAAAGACGTGCAGCTCCGCGCCAGCTTCTTCGACGAGGACGCCATTGGCAAAATGTGGGACAATGCCGATTTCGACGACGAGAAGGGGCTGAGGCTCGTGTGGGAGTATCTGACGTGTATTGGGTGGGATGGGGAGATTTACGAGGGGCTTTGCGAGGGCAAGAAGCGCGGAGAGGAGGAAGTGAGGTCTGCTGCTGCTGCTGCGCCGAGCGCTGCGCCGAGCACTATGCATAACTCGCCTGGCCTCTCGCAGCACCCGCCGAGCCCGCCGAGCCCGCCGAGAGCGCCGAGCACGTTCAAAAAAGGCAAGAAATACTCTATGACTATGCTCAGCACTATCGTCGACGAGGATAACGACGATATCTATAAGGCTACTAGCGGGTGGGCCTTAGGAGAGCCGAAGTGGGGCAAGGGCGAGGCCTGGAAGGAAGAAGGGAGTATTTGAGCCGAGCGAGCGAGAGTGAGATACGGATTTGTCGGGTTCGGAGGGAAAAGTGGTTGTTTGGATTTGTTCGGGTAAGTGTGAGAGTGTTATGCAGTTGTTATGGTGATGTTCTAGGCGGTTTTGGCTTTGTGTTAGGGAGTTTGCTAAGTTAGTCTCTCAATGGTCACTAGGCGATTAGTTAAGCAGATGCCAGTAGATAGCAGCAGAAAGCAATGAGAGATTTGTGAGATCATCTCTCTTTTTGGAGTTCTTAGAGCCACTCTCTCAAGGGTAAATAGGAGAATTCCAAAGCAGATGCTAGCAGATAGCAGCATATAGCGATGAGAAATGTGGGAGATAAGCTGTCTTTTTGGAGTTCCCAGAGTCACTCTCTCAATGGTCATTAGCAGTTTACCGAAGCAGATGCTGAAGGGTAGCAGCATATAGCCATGAAAAATGTGGGAGATAAGCTGTCTTTCTGGGGATTCCTAGTTCAGTCTCTCAATGGTCATTAGGGGATTAGCGAGGCAGATGCTGGAGGGTAGCAGCATATAGCATGTGAGAGTGTTCGGAGATTGCCCTTCTCTTTAGAGTGTATCTCCGTGGTTGCCGGGAGACTTACGAAGCAGATGTCAGCAAATAGCAGCATATAGCATGTGAGAGTATTCTGAGATTGCCTTTCTTTTTAGAGTGCCTCTCTATGGTCATTAGGGGATTAGCGAGGCAGATGCTTGAGGATAGTAGCATGTAGCATGTGAGAGTATTCTGAGACCAGCTCCTCCTTTTGGAGTGTCTCTCGATGATCATTAGGGTATTGGCGAAGCAGATGCCAGAGGATAGCAGCACATAGCATGTGAGAGTGTTCGGAGATTGCCTTTCTTTTTGGAGTGCCTCTCAATGGTCATTAGGAGACTTACGAAGTAGATGCCAGCAGATATCAGCAGATAGCAGATAGGGAGTTTTGGGAGATTGGCTTTCGTTTTTGTTGCTCTCTCCCTGGTCATAGTGAGACCAACGAAGCAGATGCCGGTAGATAGCAGCAGACAGCAGACGAGAGGCAAGTTGAAATTCCTCTTGCTTTCAGGGAGAAACTTTCCTTCTCTTGAACCAAGGGCTCCGGTCTTGGTCTATGCCTGCCTGTACTCTAGTTAGCCTAGCAGGAAAATCACTGTCAGATTAGCTTGTTGACCAGGTGACCAACTCGGGATGCGGCGGTTTGTGTAACATATTTTTCAAATGCGAGCTTTTCCCAGGACCTCACCTTGAACTCTGAGAATTGGTGAAAAAGCAAGAAATTCCATTGGTCTGGTGCCGTAGTCTCCCTCCTTCTCCCTTTCATTCCCACAAAATGACAAAGTCCGCCCCCAGAAAAACGCCTGTTACGCGCCCATATGCCCTATCTGTACACTTTACAGCTGTCCCCCCAGAAATTAAACATCAAAAAAGCATCAATTCGTTCAAAAATCCAAGCACGCCACAACCACCTCCTCAAAGGCGGATCCCCATCCTCCTGGGACCCATGTACAGCAAACCACCAAGCCCCGTCATGCCCAGACCGAGCCACCAAAGCCTGTCAGCATTGATAGAGTGGACGACGTGCTGCGAAGAGGAAGAACCCTGGCGCTCGAGCTGCAGCTTCCAGTTCAGCGGGACCTCGGCGTCAAGGCCGCGCTTGGAGTTGCTCTTGCCGGTGGAGGTCGAGGAGGCGGAGCCGGAACCGGTCGCGGCGGCGATGGGGTTGAGGGTCGTGGTGGGAAGCATTTGCGGCGGGCGGTAGGCCAGGTACATGGGGTTCATGGGGGAGCCGTCGAATTTGTAGAGGTTCAGGCGGGGGATGTTGTGGTAGGCGTCGATGATTTGTTCGTATTTCTGTTGGGTGAGAGGGTCAGTACGCGCAATACTTGGCTTGTCGTGTGACAGCAATCGCACGCAGGAACGTGCTCACCTCGAACTCCTCGGTCTGGTTGTAGCGGGTGTAGATAGAGTGCTCGCCCTCGCAGGGCTCGCTGAGCAGCTGTCTGCCGTCGTCCTTGATGGGCGTCAAAGTCAAGCCGCCATCGGGATTCTTCACCCAGCTGCCGTGCTGCCACTGCATGATGCCGCTAGGGCAGGCAGGGTTTTGCGGGTTGGCGATGGCGCGGTAGTAGGCGGATTCATAGTGGCCGTCTTCGGTGAAGGAGTAGGAGATGCCGGTGCGCTCGGGCTCGATGAACTCGTCGTTCAGAGGGTCGTAGAAGCCCTGCAAATGCTTGTCAGTGTCGGTGTTTGCATGGAGGGTATTGGCGCATAGCTTACAGGCCCTGTGAGAGTCTTGTTGGACTTGGTGCTCCACGTTCCCACAATATCGCTTGGCCAGGTTCCTTGGGCGGCGGCAAGGGCGACGAGGCCGGCCAGGCCGGTGAGGGAGTACTTCATGGTTGTTGGCAGTATCGCGACGGCGGTGAGAGGGTGGTTGCGGTGGTATGGGCGAGGCAGAGAGTGGTGAGACAGAGAGTGTTTGGGTTGTTGTTGGGTACGGGAGGAGGCTCAAGGCGAGATTGACTAGCGACTAGTGAGAGTTGGATTGCGTCGCAAGCGTCGACCTCCACTCTTTCCCCAAATAGCCAAACGCTAAGCCCTACACTACATGCCCATGCCAATGCTCTCTCTCCACAACTACTTCGACTCATGTCCAAAAGAATTACTGTAATGATATAAGCCCTCGATATGGAGAAAGTATCCTCGTGACCTATATAAGAGTACCAAGCACAACAATGTCATCCTAACAAATCGCCACTTCCGCCACCACCAAGCTCACCATCTCACGTCCAACATCCAACATCAATCAATGAATCGCCTGCTATCCCGCCAAAAAGGGCTTCTCACAACACTCGCCACCCCAAACATCAAACAACCGAGCCATCTTTTCCACCATCAATTACGCAACATGTCCAACCCATCAACATCCTCCCAACAAACCGCCAAAACCGCCCTCCGCAAATCCCTCAAGTCCCACCTCAGCACAATCCCTCCCTCATCCATAACGACCCAATCCCAGGTCGCCAAAAATCTAATCCTCACCCACCCGGCCTACAAAAATGCCTCATCGCTCAGCATCTACCTCTCCATGCCCAGCGCCGAAGCGCAGACCGACATCCTCGTGCGAGAAGCGCTGAGAGATGGGAAGAAGGTTTTCGTGCCGTTCATCTACACGCCACAGAGCGAGAGTGAGGGCAGCGCTGGTGAGGCTGAGGGCGGGAAGAGGAAGAAGAAGCGCAAAGTCATGGATTTGCTGCGCTTGAGGGAGGGCGAATTCGAGGGTTTGCAAAGGGATGGGTGGGGAATTCCGTCGTTGAGTGAGGAGGGGGTGGGGGAGAGGGAGAATGCTATGGGAGGGAGGGGGTTGAGTCTTACTCGGGAGGGGGAGGAGGGAGGGAAGATTGGTGGAGAGAGTGAGGGAGAAGACAGGGGAGGTTTGGATTTGGTCGTCGTCCCTGCCGTGGCGTTTGATAAGAAGCTGAATCGCTTGGGACATGGGGCTGGGTTTTACGATGCGTTTTTGACGAGGTTTTGTGAAGGCGGGAAGAGGGAGAAGCCGTTTTTGAGTAAGTTCCTGACATTCACTGACGCCCCCCCCCCCTCTCTCTCTCTCTCTCTTGCAATTCTCATGCTCGACGAACTTTCCCTACATGAAGCTCTGATCGCTGACTTTTCCCTCACAGTCGGTCTCTGCCTTGCAGAGCAAATTCTCGGAGACGAACATGAACTTCCCACGGCAGAGTGGGATTGGAAGGTCGACGCCGTGGCGGTCGGCGATGGATCTTTGCTGAGTTGAGCGTTACTGTGTGATATATAGAACATGTTTTATTTTATCATGAGCGGTTTGAACCGTGGTGGTGGTGATTATTGCAGCACGCGCGGAAGATGCTACTCACATAAATCACCTTCCATGCCAGAATGCCTAATCAATGCGCCCAATCGCCGGCGCTTATGCAGTGGTCTCGCGTCGCATGCATGTGAAGGCACGCTGCTGTCCCATCACTGCTGTATCTGGCATTTGCTCGAACGCATTCTCTCATCTCATGTGGTATCGTGGCCTCGCGCAGTTCCGCTTTTGCCTTTCCCCAGTATCACCTCATATCCCACCAATAGTCGCTCCGCTTCATGCAAAAGGTATCAAATCGTCAATGGCCTGCCCGGAGCGCGAGACCCAGTATTTTCTCAATCGCAGATTCCGCTCTTCCAATTTTACTCCAGCGCCTGAATGAGAGCGACATTATCGCCCTTGAGTAAAATCTGGCCTACACACGATAGAAGTCAGCAAAAACGATCTCATCATGTCCACAATTCCAATCTCCCGCAAACCCTCCCAACCTCCCCCAAAATCTCCCCCCTCACAAAAAAGAAAATCTCATAAGAAACATACCCAACTCCCTCCGCCCCCCATCCTCAGCGTCCCTCGGACTCGGCTCGTTCTTCGTGCTCTGGCGCACCTCCACGGCCTCGTCGACGACGAGGTTCATGAACTCGTCGAAGCCGCGGATTTTGCCCTCGATGCGCATGCCCAGCTGCTCGAACAGCCAGATCTGCACCGTCGTGCGCTGCTGCAGGAGTTTGAAAATGAAGTTGATCGGCGGCAGGAGCACCTTGTTGCGCCCTCCTCCTCCTCCTTGGCGGCCGGACATTGCTGTGTGGTGGTTGTGGGTGGGTGGTTTGTTGGGTGGAGCGGATGGTGGGCTCGAGTGTCGGAGTTGGTGGTGAGGCGGGAAGAGTTGCTGTGGTGTGTTTGTGTGGTAGCTGGTTGTGGTGAAGAGCCAATCTTGTGTCGCGCGCAACGGGCTGCTGTCGCTGCTTGCTGCTTGAAGTTCATCGAGCTAAAGCGCGAAGGGAAGCTGCGGGCTGCCAGCGGGGCGGAATTGGGTCCGCACCTCAAAAGTGGTTTCACTTTATTATTTGCTTTTGGTGAAATGAATACTGTCATTTATTAGATGCCCCTTATGGGATTGTTGATATACGGTCGTTTGGTAGGCTTACCAGGCGGGCCTTGAGGTCAGCATTGAGCGAGTTTGTTAGATGTTCTGCATGGTGGACCAATTACCTAGGCATGAAACACGATACGGAAGATCAACATTCACATCAAAGACTTCTTAACAACGGATATAACCAATCTGTATTCATTATGAACTAGTACACGAAGCCCAAAGACCAAGGGTATGTGATATTCGACAAGACGATCCTCGAACAAATGTTCCCCAAACGCCTCCTTCAATCCTAATATCGCCAGATAAAGAGTGAAAGTCTCTCCGCTCAAAATCATAGAAAAAGTAAATATCCCAAAACGCCAACCCATGAAAAGTTTCCCAGCGGATATCATCGGTTATGTCCAGAATGCTGTACCCAGGTTCGTATGCAGCAGCAGGAAGGTACATGTATCGTGTCGTCTATGTCGTGTTCAAGTGTGTGTAGGTGTAGGCGATTCGCGCTACTTCTCCCGAGAAGTGGTCGCGAGGTCATGGCTTTTTGGTGATCCCGGGTGCTGAGCGCATGCGGAATGCCTTGTCTGTGGCAGTTGTTAGAGACGACTGGCAAGAGTGTATGCATTGCATTGAGCTTCATGTCCTCACCTTTGTTCTTACTCTTATACACCAATTCGACCACAACGTCAATTTCGTTGACGGCAGCGCCATTGAAGTGTTTGCGCACGTTGGTCGCCAGCTGATCTTTGGACACACGCCTCTTGTCTTTCCGCCGTGCCATCGTGGGCGATTGTCGTCCGATTCCAGGGTTTGCTAGCAGAGCGTGATTGAGCGGCGATGTGAACGCCGCTGGGGTGGAGAGGTGGTGCGAGACTCGGTAGGTGTTCAGCAGCGAGAGCGGTGTTGTGTTCCAGGACATCTGAGGCGAGACTTGTCAGTCGAAATGTACCATTTCTTCTCTCTTCCTTAAGTTGGCTCTACTCACGCCGGGTGCTTGCGCAGTCTCGCTGGCATCTGCGCTCACGGCCGCCAACTCTTTCAATGCGCTCCCGTTGTCTTTGGCCGCTGCTGCAGCGGCGGCGGCGGCATTCTGCTTGCTCTTTCTTGCATGCGCTGCGGCAGCGATCTGTCGCTCTCGCACTGTGGAAGCGTCTGATCGCGAGTCTTCGGCGGCTGCGGCGGCGGCAGCCTTTTTGGTTGGAGGCATGTTGGGTCTGTGGAAATGTAACGGGTTTGCGACGAATGCGGCGGGTTCCTCTGGTCGTTCTCAAAGCGCACTTTCAGGCCAATTCGTCTAGACGAAATTTCGTATGAGAGTGAGCATATCGGTCGGTCAGGTGCGAAAGAGGAGTAGTTCGTTGCAAGTAGTGTGTCGGGCGGTCGTCGATCTCCCAAGCCGCGGCTCGAGGAGAGAGATGGGCACTGCACTTGGGCACGCGCGTTTGGCGCAATTGATCAATTTCCTTGGTGACGCAAATGTTCAGGGCTCGTGCAGCTGCCGCCGTCTGGGGTAACAAAGCTCCGTGACAGACAGAGCTCAAAAGCCCATCAGCCACAACTTTGATTGTGAAGCTCTGCATAGCTCATGTAAGTGAAGGGGTGGATTTATTCCCACTTTTCTCTGCATCTGAGCAAATGTCGCCTTCTATCTTAGGCCTGTTGGCCAGGGCCATTGCAAAGGTCTATGGTCTACTTGCACTCGGCGTCTCAGTCCTGTACAGCCTGTCAAGAAAAGACACATGGGCAAGACCCTCAGAGGCCACAGTAAGCGACTTCCAAAACGGTAAGTAATGACACTGCAATCTTGTAGGTACACCTATCTGAACCCACGGACATAGCTTGTAAGCGACTCTGGTCTTTATCGGCTGAAGACGGCGACTTCTCCCACAACTTCCTCACACTGCAGAACGGACTTCAGCTACACTACCTGTCACCAAAAATCACTCCCAAGACTTGCAAGGCTCTGGTCATATTCCTTCATGGCTTCCCCGACTCATCCTACCTGTGGGATCACTATCTCCAATCCGGCCTTGCTCAGAAGGCAAAGTTGGTTGCATTAGATTTGCCTGGGTGTGGTGGCAGTGACAGCCACTCTTTCTATGGGCCTGATGAGATCCTCAATGCAGTCGCCGAGGCCATTAACCAGATGAAGAGGCGTTATTTGAACCAACCTGAAGCTTCTACCTCACCAATGAAGACTTTCCTCGTCTCACACGATTGGTATGGGAGCTCGCCGGCTTAGAATTCATACGCCTTCGCTAACGTCTTGCAAGGGGTGGTGTTATTGCTTTTCGCCTGGCTGGAGAAACCTCCAGCTTGGTCGATGAAGTGGTAGTTCTAAACTCGACATATGTATGGCTTTCTCATACCGTTCATGCTACACGAATGCTAACCACCTCCATAGCCGCGAGCTGCGAGGGAACATACGGCGTCTCTCCTCAATCAGTGCTGGGAAGCAGTATCAACGCGGCATTTCAGGGACGCACTTCCTCCGTTGAAAATAGTAGCCTATCAATTGTTGCTATCGAACTACGTACGTGAAAGCTATAAGTGAAAGCTATAAGCGTTGGAGAGAGTAGTCAGCGAGCTGACAATCTAAACCCCAAGATCTTCATGTTCAACCTCCGCCTACCCCTCGCCAAATGGATGCCATGGCTAGCGAGCTCTTTGGTCAAGGTGTCCAACGAAATCAGTCTCCAACAGTCAGTAATCACTCTCCCCCCACTGATCTTCTTCTAATACCATTTTCAGCTCCCCACACAACACTTCAGCAGCACACACAAAAAGCCTAACAGCCTCCTACGGCCCAAGCCCAAGCGAAGTGGCAACCAAACTCCCCAACGGCGCAACCTACGGTCCAACAGTCCGCCTGCGAGCCCAGACAAATCCACAAGGCGACTGGGACGGCCGCGTGCGCATTTACAGCGAAGGCCTCGCCCTCGGCACCTGGCACCCGAATTATCCAGACTACCAGCCACCAGCGTGGAAGTCTGCACCCGAAAGCTCGCGCAAGGGCTCTTTCAATTGCCCTGTGCACGTGCTCTTTGGGATCAGGGATATTGCTCTGGAGCCCGGACTTGTTCTGGATGGCATTGTGCATTTCATGCAAGATGGCGGCGCCGAGGGACGAGATCTGAGCAGCTTGTTCGACCGTGGTGTGAAGCATGAGGCGGTCGGGAGGAGTAGTATTATTAGGCTGCCGCTTTGCGGTCACTGGTCGATGTTGGAGGCACAGGGCGAGAGGAATTTGATGGCTTTGCTCAATGGATTGATTTAGAGCTCTGCGCACTGGAACGGCCGTTGCTGAAAAGTAAATTGGGTGCTTCTATATGGCCATGAATTAACGCATCAACCAGTCTTCCATCATGTACGTATTCCGTTTTCTACCCAGCCTGCACCGCTCACAAACCATTACTCGCAAAGGGTATAAAACATACGCCCCAAACTATGTGCCTGAACAACCCGATCCAGTAAAACACCCGCGAACCATCCTAGAGATAGAGAAAGAAGAAGCGAGTCGAAGAACCCAACAAGAGCAACTCAACACCTCGCCCTCCAAGTCCAACCCCCCATCTTAACCCTCGCCGTCAACACCAACCCCCCACAAAGCAACGCCGACGTCGACGCCCAAACCTGCGGCGCGACATACCTCCCCCCATCCGCCGCCTGCAACGCACCGCCGATCGGCGGCCCCGTCAACGCCGCAAACGACACAGTCGCAAAGGCCATTCCCAGCCGCGTGCCGACCATGTTCAGATTGGGCGTCATACTCGCCACGGCGGTGGGGATGAGGCACTGAAAGGCCGCGTTGAAGATGCCGTAGAAGCAGGTGAAGACGTAGAAGCCCGTGGCGGTCGTTACGGCGAGCCAGGTGTAGGAGACGATGGCGATGCCGAAGAGGATGGGCGTGACGGTGTTGAGGGGCCCGAAGCGGTCGGCGAGGATGGGGGGGAGGACGCGGAAGGGGAGGCTGTGGGTGGGGGTTTGGTTAGTTGGATGGTTTTTGGTCTGGGTGTGGGCAGGGGGTTGGGACGTACCCGATTCCGTTGATGATGATTACAAGGGTGGTGGAGGCGGAGTAGGGGAGGCCGACTTCCTCGATGCCGTAGGAGGCGATCTGTTGAGGTGTGGTGAGTACTTGATCTTGAAGTGTTTTCGAATTAATAGTCAGTTTGGCTTACATAATAGAACGTGAAGTAGGCATTCCACAAAGTGAAGAAGATTCCCATAACGAAGAAGAGATACACTGGCTCAGTGAAAGCTTTCCAATCGATGATCGGTCCACTTGCTCGTGGAGGGAGTCTGTTCGTGTTAGTCAGAAAGGCGAACGGATTTGAGTAGTTGTCCATGGAGGTTGGGTCGAAGATATGAACGCACCTAGGCCGCATAAACGCAAACGCAATAGCGAGTAATCCCAAATTCATAAACCCAATCACTCGCGTCGTCCAAGCGAAACCAATTTTGGGTAAAAGCTCACGAGTCAAGACCGGATACACCATACCACCTTTGAGACGTTAGCAAGTGATCGAAAAGGCGCACGAGAGCCACGAATGGAAAAAAACTCCTCATACCAGCCGAGTTTCCCGTCGTAGTAATCCCGACAGCCAACGCCCTCCTATTAGAAAAATACGTCGCGATCAAGCCCATGCTAGGACAGAAAAAGATCCCCCCTCCAATCCCCGTCAAAACTCCCTGGCTGAGAAATAGCTGCCACCACTTGGTCGACAGACTCATCATGAAAATGCCCAGCAACTGCAACACGCCTCCGACGAAGAAAGTCGGCACGAAAAGGCCCGCATCCAGCAAACGGCCTGAGAAAGCACCGATGAAAAACGTCAAAAAGACCTGAACCGATCCGATCCAGCTGATCGTGCTCGCGCTTTCGGGGAGGGTGTCGGTATAGTAGGCCTGAAACGAGCCGAAGGAGTTGACGTAGCCCCACGTCGTGAAGATGATGATCCAGCCCATGGCCACTTGCAGCCAGGCGTGAAAGCCCCCATCCGGAGGCGGTGGGGGGTCGCGGATGGAGCGAGTTGTGATTCTGGAAGCGACGCGGTCGAGGACGTTGCTGGCCGTTCGGCGGAGTTCGAGAGAGGCGCCATGGCCTCCTTCGTGGTCTTGTCGGGAAGCTCTGTTGCTTTTCTCGTCGAATGATTCGTGGTCCTCTTGCGTGGCTATTCGCTCCAGGGCATCGAGGTCGTCTTCCGGGCTTGGTGGGCTGTTTTGGTCGGCTCTGTTCTTCTCCTGTATGACCGCTTGTCTGGAGTTCTTGTAATCATCTTCCCGGTCTTGATGTGTATAAAACATGGTTGTGAATTCATATAGACTTTGCCGAAGGGCTGGAACAGACTACCAAGAAATGGTAAAAACTGGGGGCTAGCGAGTGTGTGTTTATACAAGAAAAGTAACGATTACAAACAAAAGGAGCGGTCACTACTTATTAGTCAAGAAGAGGGTAGAAACCCAATCTACGATGACACAGAGAGAGGATACGACACACGCGTAGAAGGGCGGGAAGGCCTTGGGCCCCGTAGGGCGCGATAGTATCTGGACTTGCCTTAATTTTTTGCATGGGGGTCAATGATAACCCGAAAACTGGAAAGAGTCTCCGCTGTCGATTATAGAGACGTGTGATTGGTTAAATTGAGCATTCTGAAGGCTTGGGGATCTGGCGATAGTGGAGAATGGGGTGCCTCGTGCCGGTAACGACGGCGCGGGCGAAGTGGGGGAATAGCCGATATCGTTGGAGAACATCCACTCTGATGGCTCTTTATCTTTTGGAACATGTATGACTGATTATTGATCGTGGAGTCGATACAAGGCAATTGATCAATCATCATAATAATAATCATGGATAGAATGGAAATTATCAACCTGATTGATCGAACAACTGATCCAATTCGAAATAGCATCGGCGTTTGAAATATCAATTACTTTCCAGAACTCGGAAGATAGATCCGTCTTGTGCGAATGAAATCGCAGTTAACTGCATCCAAATACTTTGCCCTAACTAACTTGCGTACTACACCATATATCGGTGTCTATGTAATGCATTTGCGGGTCGATCAGGCCGACCAACGTCATGATTCGACAAGCAAGCCATATGTAAGTGTACATGTATGTATATACCTGTATGCATGTGTTGTCCAAGGAAACAATCCATTCAAAATGATCAAGAAGAAAAAGAAAACACACAAAATACGAAAACATGACTCATCCAGTCATCAAATCCTCACTCAAGTCCCATCATCAGGCTTAGCATTAGCAAAAGCCACACTCCCACAAACCTCCGCAACGAACAGCCCAGCACCAGGCTCCATGGGATGATTCGGGCCCGCGCCATAATAAGCCTGCAAGCCCAGCCCACAGCTCAACTCGCCGGTGCCAAACTCCACAGGGAAAGCGAGCGAGCATTCGCCCGTCCTGATATCCCAAGCGCTGGCGGCGCACTTCTCCGCTTCGACGCAGAGCTGGCAGCAGGCGGACGCGTCGGTCGTGTTGGTGCTGTAGGTCGCGCCGGTGGAGGTTCGCTCAGAGTAGGAGAGGCCGTATTGACGGCCTGTGGCGGAGGCGCCGGGGCCGGCGGCGGAGATGAGCGCGGAGGGTGCGCAGCGGGCGTCTTGGGTTGTGGTTGCGGTGGTTGAGGGTGAGGTGGCGTTCACTGTCGGTCCGCAGGCGCCGGGCGTGGTTGTGAGGGATGTGGCGATGGCGTAGGCTGTTCCGCCGGAGGATGTAGTCGTTGTCGTCGCCTGGCTGAATTCGGTGTACTGCGTGTATGTGCTGGTTTCGTCCGCTGGCGCGAAAGTGTAGGTTTGCCCGTAGGTTGTCGTGGAAGTCTTGGTGATTGTGCAATCTGCGTCTTGACGGACATGCAGGCTGCGATCTCTGTTGTTTGGATCTGGCTCTATTGTCTGGCTTCTGTTGCCTCCAGATGTGTAGATTGTTGTTGTGGGCTGAGCAGTACTGGAGATCTCAGTTAGCTCACGTCTATACACAGTGGCCGAACGCAACATACATTGTTCCATTAGCCGTGCAATCCGTCTCATTACTCGTGATCGTCTGCATTGTCTTCGTCGAGCTCTCCCTCACGACATTGGTGAAAGTGCCCAAGTCCTGCGGCGTCGTAGCGTGAATGGTCGTTACGTGTGTCGAAAGATAGGTCGCCGTGCTGGTGGGCACAATGACCTGCTCTGTGGTTGTTTGGCAAGCCTGTGGCAAGGCATAGCCAATGCCCGCCAGCAGCGGCGCGTATGCAACAGCCTTCATACTCTCTTTGCTCGCGGTGTTCAGAGAAACTCAGTCTGGAATATATACAAGACGACAAGCAGTCCGCCGAAATGTCACTAGAATCAAACGAAATCTCGAGATGACGGCACGCAAAAGAAAGAGTCGAAAGATTCAAGAAAATCAATCCAAGAAGCGTCAAAACCGGCCAACACGCGCTGAACCGAAAAGCCTTCTTCCAGTGTTCAACCCGTCGCAACGAAACAAGGGCTTGTCAACGGGCAGTCTCCGGGCTAACCGGGGGACCCTGAGACATACAGAATAGACACACCCCGTAGACAAACGCCCGCCCAAACAGGAATGGAGTCATGTCGACCTTGGTCCGTTCAGCGAAAGATCAACAGGCCCGATGCATGAATGGCGGTCTCTTTGAATCCTTGCGCGTGAAGTGTGCAGGACTGCCCGGCTGTCGTAGGACGGACGCCACTCCCGCCCTTGCCGTGATTGAAGCGCGGCTTGGAATTGTATGCCTGGGTTTTTTTGCATGCAGCGTAACTCAACGATTTTGAGATGCTTGTGATGGCTTTTATTTGAGTGAAGGGATTCCGGATAGTGGCCGTACGGAGTCAAGGGTCTTTTCGGCGCTTGGGAGTCGGTTGCATTAGCTCGGTGGAGAAATTGTGGTTGCTTGACGACGAGTCCCGAGAACGAAGGCCGCGTCCGAGACATATGACGGTGAAGTTGCATTCGAGCGTGTAAGACTTCTCTACGATAGATAGGCCTGGATGATTGTCACAGGCATCGATTCATTTGACAAGACAGTATTCCACAGGAAGGTCAAGTATCAATAGGAGCACGAAGAGAGGAAAGATGCAAAGAGAACGAATACATGATTGTGAACTTTATCGATAGATTCATTTCATGATATAGGCATATAGCATAGATAGGTCCAATTTCCAATGTTTGCAATTTCTTTTAACTTCTTTGCTTTTGTTTTTACTTCTTTTCTCATCTTTTTTAATTCATTCAGTTCGCCATCCCAGTCTACCACTCGAGCGGCTCGCTCTTCTCCTCACCACGGTTGGTCTTGGGCACAGGCGCAGCGTCCACCTTGACGGCACCAGTGCGGTGACGCGACAGGTAGCCGCTGCCGTCCAACCAAGGAGTCTCGACGGAGCGTCTGCTCTCGAACTTGGTGATGATGTCATCCTTCTGCATGGTGAGGCCGATCTCGTCGAGACCGTTGACGAGGCAGTGCTTCTTGAAGCCGTCGACCTCGAACTCGGCGAGGACGTTTCCTTGGGCGTCCTTAACGACGGTGTTCTCAAGATCCACCTCGAGCTCACGGCCGGCTTCAGCCTCCGCGTAGATCTTCTGCAGCTTGGCCTCGTCGGCGATCTTGAGCGGCAGCATGCCGTTCTTGAAGGTGTTGTTGAAGAAGATGTCACCGAAAGAGCTGGCGATGATGCACTTGATGCCGAAGTCGAGCAGGGCCCAGGGTGCGTGCTCACGACTGCTACCGCAGCCGAAGTTGGGGCCAGAGACGACGAGGATCTTAGAGGTAGTATAAGGCTCTTTGTTGAGGACAAAGTCGCCATTCTTGCTGCCATCCTCGTTGAAGCGCCAGCCGTGGAAAAGACCAGTGGAGAGGCCGGAACGCTTGATGGTCTTGAGGAACTGTTTGGGAATGATGGCGTCGGTGTCGACGTTAGAGCGGTCCAGAGGTGCGGCGATACCCTTAAGCTGGGTGAACTTAGGAAGGCCAGTGCCGCTACTGGCAGGTGCGGAGGTCTGGACGGTGTTGCCTTGACCCACCTCAGGCAGGTCGAGGACGTTGTCGAGGTCGACATCGGACTCGGCATCGTCGAGCTGGCTGGTCGGTGACTCGATGCGGTTGGGTGCGCGCTTAGCGGAAGGCAGAGCCTGCTCGTAGCCAGCAAGGTTTCTGACGTCGGCGAGCTTGCCGACCAGGGCGGCGGCGGCAGCCATGGCGGGAGACATGAGGTGAGTGCGTCCACCAGCACCCTGGCGGCCCTCGAAGTTGCGGTTTGATGTACTAGCGCAACGCTCGCCAGGAGAGAGAATGTCGGGGTTCATACCAAGGCACATAGAGCAACCAGCTTCTCTCCACTCGAAGCCAGCATCTTGGAAGATCTTGTCGAGACCCTCGGCCTCAGCTTGCTTCTTGACCAGACCAGAGCCAGGGACGATCATGACGCGCTTGAGATTAGGGGCGGCCTTCTTGCCCTTGACAATGTGTGCTGCGATCCTCAGATCCTCAATGCGGGCGTTTGTGCATGAGCCGATGAAGACCTTGTCAAGTTCGATGTCGGTCATCTTGGTGCCAGCGGTCAGACCCATGTAGGTGAGAGCGCGCTCGCAAGCCTTCTTCTTGTTTTCGTCGTCAAAGTCGCCAGGGCCAGGGACGACACCGGTAATACCAATGACATCCTGGGGTGAAGTGCCCCAGGAGACTGTGGGCTCGATGTCCTTCGCGTCGATGAAAATGTCAACATCAAACTTGGCACCCTCGTCGGTGCGCAAGCCCCTCCAGTACTTGATGGCCTTCTCCCACTCTGGTGAGTCGGGCTTGGGAGCAAGAGGCTTGCCCTTGAGATATTCGAAAGTCGTCTCGTCCGGTGCGACCATACCAGCGCGAGCGCCACCCTCGATTGCCATGTTGCAAATCGACATTCTCGCCTCCATGCTCAGCCCGCGAATGGCACTGCCACAGAACTCAATAACGTGACCAGTACCACCGGCGGTACCGATTTGGCCAATGACGTAAAGAACAATATCTTTGCTGCTGACACCGGGAGCGAGCTCTCCGTCCACTTGGACTCTCATGTTTTTACTCCTGCTTGAGAGAAGAGTCTGAGTTGCAAGAACGTGTTCCACCTCGGAGGTTCCAATGCCAAACGCAAGGGCACCAAAAGCGCCGTGTGTGCTGGTATGGCTGTCACCGCAAACCACTGTGGTGCCTGGCAGAGTGAAACCCTGCTCGGGGCCAATGATGTGCACGATTCCCTGCCTCTTGTCGCCCAGGCCAAAGTAGGTGAGCTTGAAGTCCTTGACATTCTGCTCGAGAGTCTCGCACTGGGTTCTGCTGTCGTCCTCCTTGACGAAGTCGCTCACGTTCTTGAAGTTTTTCCTTGAAGACGTGGGCACGTTGTGGTCGGTGGTGACGAGGGTGTTATCAGGTCGGCGAACTTTGCGGCCAGCGTTCTTGAGGCCTTCGAAGGCCTGGGGAGAGGTAACCTCGTGGACCAGGTGACGGTCAATGTACAGCACGCAAGTGCCGCCCTCCTGTTCGTCAACAACGTGGTCATTGAAGACCTTGTCGTAGAGGGTCGACGGGCCCTTGATAACGCCAGGCATATTTGTGACTGTGCTCGCTGTGTTTCTGCCTCAGGGCTTCTGTGGATGGCAACCGGTTGAAGGGGTATTTTACAGTATGAAAGATGCGAAGGAAGTCGCTGGAAGAAGTGAATGGGGATATAGGAGTGGGAGGAGGTGGAGGAGAGTGATTTTGTCCTTGTCACCGAAACCGTTCGCCTTCATTTACACATTTCACCCCACCCGACATCGGATTCATTGACAAACACTCGCCTCTCATTCGCTGAGTCAATGCAGCAGAGACACACGTTGGCCGATCTTGCGGAGCGTCTGACACGACCGCCACCTCGCCGAGATCGCAGTACGAAAGAGACGAAGAGACAGATGAAGTCTAGCGTGAGTCGCGTGCCTTGCCTCGTGCGCTTGACTCAAGCTCGTTCGATGACGCCAGCCACCGGAGCAAGCTGGAGAGCTGGAGCCGAGAGCTCGACCGTCACCAAACAGCCCGTACATACATGTACATGTTTGTAGCTTGATATCGGCACATGTTGCTGGATTACACCAAATCACATACCACTATCCCCGTCACCATGAAATACTCTCTGCTCACGGTGGGCCTGGGTGCCTCGCTCGCCCAGGCCATTTACCTCCCGGCCGACATCAACACCGGCCTCGACTGGCTCTCTGGCCAGCAACAACCTGTAGTGGAAGCCGAGAAGTTTCTCATCGAGCTGGCACCTGGCGAGACGAGATATGTCACCGAAGACGAGAAATGGGAGCTCAGAAGGGAAGGCAAGGGCTTCTTCGACATCACCGGCCTGCCTGAACGCGAGCCTTCGATCCGTTCCCAGGCATCCGTCAAATACCCCAAGAAGCCTGCCTACAACGACACAGTATCGCCGCTGTTGAAAGAGCTGGACCAGAAGAACATGCGTAGCCATCTGGAGAAGTTCACCTCGTTTCACACTCGCTACTACAAGAGCGACTACGGCAGGCAGTCTTCTGAATGGCTGTTTGATCAGGTCAACAAGACTCTTGCGCATGCCGGTGCCGGTGAGGCGCATTTCTTCCAGCACGAATGGGGACAAAACAGCATCATTGCGACTCTGCCTGGAAAGAGCGAGAAGACCGTCGTGATCGGGGCACACCAGGACAGCATCAACCTCTTCCTGCCCTCCATCCTGGCAGCTCCTGGTGCCGATGACGATGGCTCCGGCACGGTCACCATTCTCGAAGCCCTCCGCGTCCTTCTGCAAGACAAGGACATCCTGCATGGCAAAGCCGAGAACACTGTCGAGTTCCACTGGTACAGTGCCGAAGAGGGCGGCCTGCTCGGTAGCCAGGCCATCTTCAGCGCATACGAGAAGCAAGGCCGCGACGTGAAAGCAATGCTGCAGCAGGACATGACCGGCTACACGCATGCCACCATCGCAGCCGGCGAGCCGGAGAGTGTCGGTGTCATCACTGACTTTGTCGACCCTGGCCTCACCACTTTCATCAAGGAGGTTGTGAGCACCTACTGCACGATTCCATACGTGGAGACTAAGTGTGGCTACGCTTGCTCCGACCATGCCAGCGCCAGCAAGCACGGCTACCCGTCTGCGTTCGTGATTGAGTCTGATTTCAAGTACAGCGACAAGAAGATCCACACGACTGATGACAAGGTCGAATACCTCGACTTCAAGCACATGCTTCAGCATGCGCGTTTGACACTTGGGTTGGCATACGAGCTGGCATTTGCAAAGTTTGACTAAATGTGGCCTACGGGTCGTCCGGGATTGTTTGTTAAGCATATCAATACTGTGATCTGTTAGTCGATGAAGCGCCAGCCTTGCATTGTTCGCATTATGGGCCTTGTTCACTCATAACATAAGTCAGCGTAATAACACATATTCCAAAATCTCAGAATACTAATAACATGTGCTTTCATTCAAATCCAGATGAGCTATCCAACCTATCCTCTTTAAAACGCACGCGACACCGTATGCACGCATCACGCCAAAGACACAATACACTCTTTGTCCATCCATTCTACTGACCCTTCATGATTCCAACGTATCTCCCAAGTCAATCCACCATTATTCCCCCTCACCAAGACGATCAGTCTCACCGATACCAGGGCCTCGATCTACGCCTCATCAAACTCCGGGATCACGGCACTCCTTCATCTCCGTGCCATCTCGTGCTTCGCTCGGACGAAGAGAGCACAAAAGCATTGGAGCTATCTCAAACACGGAACGCCACGCTTGCGAGATCCGGCCAGCCCCCATTCGCTACACATGAGGGAGCTACGCGCTCGCGCTGACGGGAATAACCCATCACCCCGGTTCTCTTACATGCACGGTACCGATTGTGATAATTCATCCTTACGAGACAGAGCCTTGCTTCTCGCTCGGCCAAAAGGCTGCAGATTGGTGAGGATGAGATTGCTGCTGTTGAGAGATGCCAGCCGGACCCGTATCAGCCCGCGGTATGGCAGGGCTTGTGTGGTGCTCAGCTTGTGCGAAGGCGTCTCACGACTCAGCTAACTTTTGATAACCAGTAGGTATGCTTTCGCAGCTATACGTCGACCAAGTATTTGGAAGATCTACTTGCCAGCCCGAAAAAGACACTAGAAACAGGCGATCGCGGGCTCGGATAGCTGCCTTGTTCTTGTTCCCGTGGCTTGTCTCTCTTCAATTCCCACCACCCACGCTACTCCGCATTGCCCCAGATCCCCCGCAAAACGATCGACCGCCACCCAAACGAAGAAAAAGCCATTAGCAATGCACCAGTATAGCGCCTCCTCTTCCTCCTGGCCTGTGAGACAGTAAACAATAGAGTTGCCGGCAACCTTGATTCCTTCCTTCTGTCCGGCCTTGCCAAACTTCTGGACCTTGAAGGAGTGGATGCATTGTGACATCCCAGGCGTCTGTGTACGTTCTGGCCGAGATATGCGCTTTTCGAGTATTGTTGTAAAGATCTGAGAGAAGGAATGGTATACCATCTATCGCTTCACTCGATCTTTGATGCAACGTTCAACAAACAACGGGTCACTTGAAGAATCTCCCTATCGCCTACGATGTCCATCAACAGCCGCCTTGCAGCTTTCTTGGGAGCACGCGGCTCGCAGCCACGGCAGCCGGGACTGCGTAAACGAAACCAATGAGGACGGGTACCAGGCTGTTTTAGGATAGCTGTTGTATGAGCTTCGACCTCGATACCTGCAACCAGGTAGTTTCTCCCCTCCTCTGCCTCCTCACCAACGTCTTGATGCGTCGTCGACTCGCAACCGTTCGAGCGGAGATTGTGAGGAGAGGTTCGTATCAAAAGAAGAGGAGGCGTAGCGAAACGGCCCTTTCAACCATAGGGCAAAGGTTTGGCGCCGCGTCTCCCGTTCCAACCGGCTGCGCAAATGACTCTATTGCCGCTGTGCTTGTTCGTCTCCTCGAGAGTTGTGTATGGCTGCTCTTGGTGAGTACCGGCTTGCGTCGCGACCTAGACTTCTTTCTGCGCGATGGGCGACGCACCAAGTGCGGAGCCGCGATCTGTGCGTGTGTGGTTTGTGATTGTTCCTTCATAAGGTACGGCGTGGCCCACACCTTCTCGTCCGTTGCTCCTCTTCCCAGTATAGAGAGACGTGGGACACTCCCCATTGATCGTGACTGTGATCCTTCTTTGAGAGCAGTATCGTCTCATCAATCTTCATACGAACCTCTTTGGTACACCAGAAAGAGGATCTTACTAGATCGACCATGACGGACACGTACAACGCGACGCACGAGAACGCCAATCTCACGTCAGGCCTGCCCAGAGGCTCTGACGCTCCTCTCGAGAAAGACTTCAGCAATGGCCAGAACAGTATGTCGTATTGCATCGTTGTCCTCGGCATTGCTTGAAAGCTAACTTCCATATCAAAAGGCTTCCATCATGAACACCTGGACAAAGACGTCGACCCGGACCATGCGCTGCGCCGCATCAGGACTACCGGCAGCTTGTCCATTTCGCCCGAGCTGTTCGAGAAGATCTACCTTTCGCCGCAGAACAGAGTCGCGGGAGAGCTGAGGAAGACGTTCGGTAACCCTACTCCATTGTAAGTTCTTAACGACCTTGTCGAGAAGTCATCTCAGCACAGGCGAACTGACAGCACAATGTAGAGCTCTGTCGGGCTTCCTCCTTTCCTTGACGCCTCTTTCATGCGCTCTCATGGGCTGGCGTGGAGCGGGCGGCAACGGAGCAGCCAACGTGGGCGTCTACTTCGGTTTCGGTGGCGTTCTCATGCTCATCGGATCTGTGGGCGAGGTAAGTGACGATTCTCCCTGCCTTCCCAAACTCCCCGTGCTCTTTTTACTATGCAAGTGCTGATCTCAACCCAGTGGATCATCGGCAACACCTTCCCCTTCGTCGTCTTCGGCACTTTCGGTGCCTTCTGGCTCACCTTCGGCTTCACCCTGGTGCCCATGTACAACGCCGCGGGCGCCTACGCCTCCGATCCCATAACCAACCCCGTCGAAGGACTGCAGACAACGGGCTTCAACTCAACATTCGGTAAGCCAAAAA
>MSJI02000097.1:0-15425 GCA_001931905.2 Cladosporium sp. IMV 00045
TTGGTGATGGGCGACGAAGCCTGGTAATAAGTGCTTTGCGCGGTCGAACTTGGCAAACCAAGTATGTTTGGAAAGGGAGTAAATATGGCTGACTCAAACTTTTCCATGAGCTCTTGGGTGGCTTCAGAGGTCGAAGAGAGCTTCTGCAATGTATCAATCGTGACACCAGGTATAAATTTTTGATCACCATGGCCCTAGGCATGAGTTGTGCGGTCAGGGATAGTCGAGTCTCGTAGTTCTCAGGAATTTTACCTACGTAAAAGTTTCCCATGTTTCCCAGGAACATGGCTGCAAAGTCCAAAAACTTTGTCAACTCATCGTCGGGAATGCTCAATTGGTCTCTAAGCTCTTTCCAATTCCCCTCGCATGAGCGATGCAAATGGACAATGAAGTCAAAGATTGGCTCGGACTCAGGAGAAACTTGGCGTAAGACGATTCTGGTACCGAGCCAGGCTGCCCTGCCGAACCTGTTAAAGATGCTGACACAACAACAGATGGTGGTGATCGACGAACTTTGCAGAGTAATGTGCATACAGCTTTTCACTTGACAAGAGAGACTTTAGTTGCGAGGTACTCGAAAGAACTCGGATTTCTGGTTTGTTGCACACCCGAGCAGATAAGTTCAAAGCCATTTTTCAAAATAGGAATTGCGTGGGTATGCTGGAGTCTGACGGTTGGTGCCCAGCGCTGATACAAAGTAATTTAGGTCCATAGCATCAATCAGCAAATGCACGACGTCATTTGCAAGCTGGAGGCAAACAACCTGGGGACTCGGCGCAGCTTCAGATAAGGGAGAGAACGTTTGTTGGTGGAGTTTATGAAGAGCGCACTCTACCTTCCCGCAAGCGCCTGCGCTAATTCAGGGATTTCAGCTGACAACTCTCCAGTCTCCATGATCTTAAAACACAACTAAAGCGATCGCACATGAAGTATTTCTTTCCGCAGAAGTGATACCGCTATTGTGACTTATAATAACAGAAAGACACGAGATGATACGGACTCGTTTAAGGTCGTCAGGCATAGTTGTGTCACAATTGATTCATTGTTAAGCGGTTTGATGCTGCTTCGTTGTAGCTCGGCAAGGATCGTCGCTTTCGTTCTCACGCGCCGCGAATATCTGCCTTTGCCTGGGCGCACAGTTCGCTGACATAGCACGGAGAGACAAGCTTCGCAATGTCTTTGCAATTTTGTTTGAGAAAGGAAGGTGCCTTACAAGGTATAACACAAACTGGATGCAAGGCTCAAGCTGTCACAGGGAGGTTTGTCACGTTCTAGATCCAGGAATTGTGTGCTTGCAGGGGAGTAGGCCCCTGGCAGGTTCCTGTCTAATACCTCACAGCGCTTGATGGGGTTCGAAACAAGCCGCCCAATCCAGGAACGAGGACTACGGCCTGCGTAACCGCTGAGCATTCCTGGGAGTAATCGTCTGGTGAGCTCGCACGGGAGACTATTGTTGAGGGGTTGCGTTTGGCTTGGGAAAGTGTGTGTGGATGTGGCGGCTTGCCCGAATATTTCCTGAATCCGTGTTGCGCTTGAAGAATTGATCATTCCGCACAAGAAGCGAAAGGGAAACATTGAATTTCAAGAGAGTTTTGTAGTAGAAATAAAAGTGACTTACCTAGGTTTCACCGCGTTTAGAGGGATATATATCTTAGACTGTCATACTTCGCGATTTCCAATGGTCTAGTCAAGTCTCTTGATTGCTTACATGCATGCTCAAAGCAACAAGACTCCAGATGAATGGAATTATAGTTGATTAGACCCCGAACTTGTGGACCTAGAGACACCGCCTGTCTTTAAATCAAAGTATCGATACACAGAACGGACCTGGATCGCCATCAACTGACACTTTGCTCAGGTGCCATTTATATGTCAAGAAGTAAAGGAGAGCGTTAGAACAACGGGCTCGAAGCCCAGTGCCGCTCTTGCTCATCCTTCAGCTGCGTCACGTTTCGCCAGTTGCCATCCCAGTCATAAACAGGCCATCCGTCAGGTAGGGTGGAGAACGGTGGCAGGGTGTATTGACCTCGACAGACTCCGTCACTCTCGCAGTCAAGGTCGCAGATGCTATAGGTCTTGCAATAGCATTCCTTGACATTAGGGCAGAATACGGCTTCTTTGCCGAATATCACTGCTTCGAATCAGCCGAACTCACTCAAAATTGCCAAAGGCAAACTTACTGTGCCATGAGTATTCCATTATCCTGCCACTGATATCATCATCCAGGTCGGTCTCTAGCAACCATCGCCGGAAGGCCAGGTAGTCGCTGCGCGGCCGTTCCCGTATCTTCTCTTGCGTCACGGCGAATTGGGCGCAGCATGAGGCACCTACAGCATCTGGAACTGGATGACCAGGGAAAAGCTCTTCAAATGCCTGCTTGTAGAACTGGCCTGCGTTCGGTTTGCCGTCCGCAGGAACACTAGAAGCTTCGACCTTTGGCCGGATCTCAGAAGGGCAACCAAGCGTCCAGACACAGCGCAAATTTACGTAACCCTGATGTTTGATGTAAGGGATCTGCAAACGAGACAGTAGTCTTTGTCCATCATATAGCGGGTCATCGTTGTGCCATTGGTACCGATTGGCGTGGTGGAAGATTACAACCTCTGGGAGGTGGTCGTAATTGTCGATTAGGTATCTGTCACAAATGAGTCAGAAATGTAGCACGGATGTTTGAGGAAAACTTACGTCAAATACACCATACTTTCTCGACCTTTGTTGGCGGGGACGCTCAGGCGTGATGGCGCTTCACCATCGGTCAAGAAGATGGCTTTCTCCCAAGTCGGAAAAGCATAAGCGAGCCATGTAGTGTTGTCCTGGATCTGACTTGCAACCACCAAAGTTATGTCCTCGTGGTTTGGCTCCCGGGTGTCAGCGTCGGAAGGGAGCTCATGTTTTGATGGTCGCCGATGTGGACTCCACTCCGGCATGGAGAGGACTTCGTCCCAAAACAACAAAACAACAACGCAGACAACGACGAAGACAAACACCATGCGACGGGGAATCATCCTCGCCCACATTGTCAGCAGGCAAAAGTAGTCAAGCAGGACATCTTGGTAGGGTGCCTCGCCAATTAAAGTCGTCCAGGTGTGAGAGCTGGTCCGTAGTACTTGCAGCCATGTCCGCAGCCTCCTTGCCCTTGAGGCGAAGGGCAGTATAAACTATACGACTCGGTCTCTGCATGACACGAGACAAGGGTTCGATTCCTGGCGTTCAATCCAGCCTCTCCAGTTCGAGCGAGTGGACCATCTAATATAAGTAGCCGCCCGGCTCAAACAACCGAAGGTAGTCGGTGTTCACACATGGCCCTAGACACGGCCGAAGTCCGTTAAGATGGCTTGGCAGCTACGCGAACGTCAACTTCGCTAAGTCATCCAATGGTAAACAGTGTGCAGACCACTCAACGCCTAGGGTCATTACATCAAGCAGATGCCCTACACATTGCGGCGAGAAAACCCACTTGCGAAGCACGCTGCTGAGCGTTAGCAGAACTGCAGCCATGCGGCGTAGTCGCCAGGCGTAAGCGGTGATGGCTCGCAGAGATACAGTATGCTCCCCATGTCCAAACCACTCCCACTGTGCCATATCCAGCCGCTTTGACTGAAATCTTTCGAACGCCGTGCAGCTTTGCCTCTCCGCAGACGTAAAAGTCGAGTTGAGGCGTGATCAAATCGACGAAATGGATGAGCACACAGCAATTCTCGAAGATCGTGAAAGCCAAATCTACAACCTCACGGCCTCTCATCGTCAACTTGCTTCATCTGGAGATGTTGATTCGATCGGTGGCTCCTTTGGTCTGTTGTCAAAACGAGATGCTTGCTCCGCCGCCTTCGGTACTGGATGGATTAATTCTTTCTGCGCTCCTGGCAGAACACTCTGCTGTATGTGTAATTTTCGGCCCAACAGCTGTAAACTCTAACTAATGATCAGGTGTTAATGAACGTCAACGTTATCCACAATGCCAGCAGGCGCTAGGTCTTGGATGGTGCTGTACTGAGTCGTATGTCTTGCATCCAAAGGTGTGCTGGAGTATCTCTGAACATCTACTGACTCTCCCACACCAGCGACGAGGGCTGCTACGTCGACCTTGAAAGCTCCGCCTGTGGTCAACCAGGAGCCGTGCAGTGCTCCCAGCTAGCCGATGGTGTGGACGAAGCATGCTGTCCGCAATTCACGACGTGCGCACGCAACTACAACGCCAGTACAACCTGGGTACGCTGTGACATTCGACAAAGCGCGCTCCAAACTCTAGAAGCATCCACGAGCTCTATATCGGGGGTGAGATCGAAGACGGAAGCTGAGACCGATTCCGAAGCGGTGCAGTCTACATTGTCCACTTCTCAGTCCTCGACACAGTCCTCCACGCAGTACACGAGGAACACGACCTCTGTGTCTACAACTCAGCCAGCGAGTTCCTCTTCGATCGCGTCAGATTGGACGACACAGAAAGTGGTGAATCCGTCAGAAAGTGCTACCACACTGCAGTCAGCTCCGACAGAATCTACCACGGCATCATCAGCTCAACCATTCAGCATGGGCGCCACCATTGGCATAGCAATTAGTATTGCTATAGCAGTGCTGGTACTCGCGGCAGGTGCATGGCTTTACTTTCGAAAAAGGGCTACAGCGAAGCAGCAGTGGCCTTTGTCGCAATCGGCACACGCGCCAGAAGAAGACGCTAAGTTGCACGGAGAGAGATCACGACCAGTTTGGGACAACATGCACGTACGTGCGTATGAGATGGAAGACAGCACCAGCAAGAAAGAGCTTCCAGGTGGCCAGCTTTCGCCAAAAGAGATGCAAGGAAAAGAAGGATTTACTAAACCAGGGCCTGTGGAGTTGGAAGGAAGCTTGAGATGAGAGCGTGTCAGTGATGCCATGCCCAGATCGTGGCTCAGTTCGGCCACGATAAGTTACATCAGAATGTCCACTCATATTGTATGAAGCGCTCAGTCTCCAGGTCTGGAGATGAAATATGCCTTGTATGGGGATAGATGATTAGATCTTGTCTAAATTAGTCAGAAGATTGCTATAAGCGCAAATGGCAATCCGCTTATTGCTTCAGATGCGTTCTTGCACCTGCCTTCACAATATCATCCGAATCACGGTAGACGAAACGTCATCGAAGCGGTGGCAGAAGAACCTTTTGAGATTCACAAGGAGTTTGTGTGCTTCTCAGTACTCTCGGCTGTGTATATCACTAGTTAGATATTTCCCACCTGAGAAATAGTAAGCCTTTGTAAAGGACAGCAAATCGCAGGGAAAGGGGGATCTAGTCTTGAACTTTCAGCTCTCTATAATGGGGAACTTTTGGTAGACCACTTGAACGATCCAGGATGAGTTTTCATCAACGGATCGGCGTCGGCGGGTAAAGCACGCGCTAACATCCTAAAAGATGCCTACATCATTTATAAAGCGGCGTCTCGAGACTTCGTGATTTAAGCCTAGGGGCCGAAAACCAGGAGCTAGTGACATAAGTCGGAAGTGGCCAAGCGCATTCCTGGAATCAGGATCAGGTGCCATGACTCGAAATCCGGGATCAAGTGCTAAGAGTTGTGACACATAGGCGGGGCCGCGCGCTTCCCAGGCATAGGCGGGTGACAACCGTATTCTTGTGTTCCTGGAATGTATGGAACTAGCTGTCATGTACAGCACGTGATCTAGAATGTTGCCGGGAAGCGCCGAGCCCGTCCAAGGGTCGGTGACAACCGTGTACTCCGTCCGCTCTGCCATACATAAGCACTGAACCGGGCGACTAGTACTAGAGTGGGTGACCATCTGGGAATCCCGCCTGTTGTATGTTTTCTGTGTTGTATTTTTGCAGTAGGACTCGAAACCTCTTCATGCACTCATCCTTTCTCCAGATTGTCAACGATCAGGAGGCATGGCTTTCTCTCCAAGAACAAGCGATACACGTATACATTCACTCGAAGACATGGGGGACCTATCTGGTGGCAAGCCAACGAGCCTTGACATCCTCATTCACCCAACTCCTTTGGCTCAACAGAACACGATGTCCGTCCGGATCTTCAACAGTGACCCCCCATTGTTCCCAGTATGGATTTCTTGCAGTGACCTTCTTCCCGCCAAAGGCCATCAGACGATCTAAGAAGCTGGGATCAATCGGGCCTTCAACATATATCACGAGCAAATCCTCATCCGTCGGCATTGGCAGGCATGGTTGCGTGCCATCATGCGGGTGATCCTGTACGAGCTCCAGATGCCATGAAGCATTCGCCCAGCCCAGCATAACCAGGTCATCGACATGGCCGTTGGCTCCATGGGGTTCGGAGTCTGGCTCAATACGGTACAAAACTTCCAGACCAAGACCCTCAACATAGAACCGCTCAGCTCGTGCCAGATCAAAGCTCGGTCTAGCAATGCGGATATGATTGTGGGATGCCGGCCGTCTCCCTACCTCTTTGCCCGAAGCGCAGACGTTTGAGCTAGGTTCCTGGTTTGAGAGGATTTTCTTCGGCGCCGATGGATTGCATGTGGACAGTCCCAGGCCTCCAGGATAAGGCAGCGTTACTGTCGTATATGGAGAACCATGTCGATTGCAGTAGGTGAAGAAATCGGAATACCCTTCTTTCGATGACTGCACATTGTCAGAAACCATGACAGCTCCTGGCTTGAGCCTTGGTTCGAGCAGCTTCAAACTGGGAAGGACCAGTGGCGTCCATACTATCACATCGAGGTGTCAGTACATTAAACGAAGTCGACCAGCGGTACGTCATCCTGCAATGTTTTCAAGATGTCGCCTTCACGCAGCTCAATCCACGGTTTGACCGCGTCCCCAGCCTCATCCCAATGCTTTCTCGCTTTTGCCGCCTTACCAGCCTCAAACTCCGTGGCGATCACCTTTGCCTGTCCGGGCGGGATACCCGCGTCGATCGCATTTTGGCCGACCGCCAGCGCCAGATAGATCGTGCTGACGCCGAAGCTCGTACCGGCTTCGACGACTGTCAAAGCGCCTTTGGCGCGGATGAGTTGGTGTACGAAAGTGGTTTTGTCTGCTGTGAGTGCAATGAACTTGTCGCGCATCAAGTCGTCGAAGATCTCCTTGGATGCAGCGGCCTTCTTGATGGTCGAGCCGCCGTCTCCGAGCCCAAGCTGCTGCTCCTGGTAGAGTGACAGGCCATGGAGACGATTGAGTAGGTCTTGCACGTTGGTCGGAGCACGAATTGCCTTGTCCATTCTGTTCTTCAGTGTCAAAGTAAGAATATGGGTTTCTCATGATAGTCGTACGTTGACGTGATTGATTAAGCCAGTTGAATGGATCGAAGAAGTGAGATGCAAAATAAGTGGTGAGAATAGGGCTGGATATGAGCCCTCTTTAAGTCAACATCTGATGCTAGAGCAATATTCAGTCGATCGAAGAGTCACCCCGCGCGCTGTTGGCTGTCATTTGGGCTCGTGCAACTCTATTGCAGGCGCATATCACTCTCGCTGTTTACATACCGCATTGGGCAACAACACAAAATATGAGCCGGAACCGAGCCTTGAGCGACCAGTACTCGTTTGTACAACTACTTCCGCAGACTACATCACTACCATACCAATTTTGATTCCGGCGATCACTCTGCTCAAGCACGACATAGCTGCACGGGGTTCTGACCAACTCCATTCTCAATGCCGAAGTCGCCCACGGGGTTCCACATCTCACTTCCGATGCCATTCTTGTACCAGAAGACACCGTAAGGGTCCCACCGCCTCTTCAGCTCTAGCAGACGCTCGTAATTGTCGCCGTAGAAAGTCTTCTGCCAGTCAGGCTCGGTCGGATCAGCTTCGTTGACATAAGCGCCGGTGTCGGGAGCAAGATCACGGAGTGCTTGGGTTGCTTTAGTGCGTAGATCAGTCGTGATAGCCTCCTTCTGGGTGCTATTAAGCGGCTCCCAACTCCTCGGTAAAGCTATGAAGACAGTCAGCACTCGCTCTGATGTGTTACGCTGTGTTGAACTTACCGATTTGCATGCATGCCTTCCTCCATGCCGGAAAGACTGCGTTAGAGCCACCGGCAACTCCGCCCTTCGGATTCCATGTACCTGGACCTGCGATTACGTGACCTAGGGTCGGCCATTCGCCATCGCTTGATTTTTTCAAGGCGTCATTCAACTCAGGTAGAGGTTTAGACAAAGCTTTCTCGTCCAAAAGCCTGCTTCCGAGACGGATTGGAAGTCCCACTGAATCCGGAGGGTTCTCGATGGCAAACCCATCAGCAAAACTCGGACGCTCTCGACCATAGCCAGCAGTCGAAATCGGATCACCCCATTGCGCAGTCCTCATGTGCTCTTCCATCGGCGCCAGGAGGTCTTGCACTTGCGAAAGTTTGAGGTTGGGTGCAAGCCAAGTACCCACCAGCTTAGCTTGCATGGAGGCGTTCTTCTCCGTGGCATCAAAAGGCAAGACTGTGAAGTAACCCATGAGGCCTGACTTCGCAAGTCTTGGTATTTCGGAGTGGAAGTATGCAGCCATCGACCAGAAAGCATCTGACTTGGCGGTTGTGTTGTAGGCAAAGTCGAACTCAGTATAGGGGAGAGTCTCGTAAGCCTTGACGGTCACGGAAATGATGACGGCGAAGTTGCTTGCGCCACCCTGTATTGCTGTCAGCGCTTGCATCAACAACATATCTGTCAGACTTACACCTCGTAGAGCCCAGAAGAGGTCTGAGTTCGTATTCTCATTAGCAGTACGGAGGTTGCCATCGGCCGTGACAACTTCCATCTCCAACACCTGATCAGCTCCCATCCCGTAGTGCGCGCTGACTGGGCCATGGCCTCCATTTGCGATCCATCCACCAATTCCCACGTGAGGGTCGGCTCCTCCAACGACGGTGATATTGTGTTCCGCTGCGAACTTCAGAATGTCAACCATTCGTTCACCGGCAGATATCTTGAGCGATGCAACCCCGCCCAGAGCCAAAGCTCGAGGATCTCCTCGCGTTAACTTTAGACCCCGAATGTTGTGAGTTTGTATCGAAAGTGAGTCTGAGCCAGATGATCTGACTTGGTTAGCGAAGAAAGAAACGGTCATGAAGTAAGTCATACCTTCCAGGAACGTCATGTCCCGTGCCTTTGACGATGAGGCGGACTCCTGTCTCTCGGGCAAACGATACTGCTTTCTGGACGCCCCCAGCGTCCGTGGCTGGGATGGCATAGCGAGGATAGCTGTCAACCGTGCAGGGATATGTGCTATTTGGTAGACACCCGACGTCATTATAGTCAACCGATACTAGATTGAGCGCATGAAATGACGTGTTTGGCCACTGGCTTTGCACAAGCTCGCAAGACGCATTGTCGTACTGCGGCAGCGAAGGATGGCAGACGGCTCCTGGAGGTGTTGGGGCGACAAGCTTCCCAGAGATAGAGCTGTTCCATGATTGCCAGGCATTAGCGGTCGGCCAGTCGGGCGAGCCAAATACTGGCTTGCATTCTGAGACAGGGCGATGAGGCGCAGCGGAGGTCGTGAAAGGGAACAACAAAAGAAGCTGTTTCAACATTGTGCTGGGCGATGATAGTGTATGTGGAAGCAGAAAGTACTCATGAGGGCGAACTGTGTCGTTCTTTATAGAGGACATGCTCCATCCTTGCAGACTCGTTTTCGCACATGCTGGGCTGGATCCGAATCAAAGCTGTGTCCCCATCTTTCCTGGTCTGGTAAGAGGTAACATTGCTCAATCCTTGCAAACTCTTGTTCGCACATGTCGGGTTGCGTTCAAAATCAAAGGTGCGTCCTCGCCTTTCCCAAAGTGGTGACATTCCTATGATCGACATTCTGTTTAGTGGGGCTCAGCCTAAAGGTCGCTTTCGCACGGCAGGCGGAAGTGGCGCAGTCCATCATCCTTCTGTGCAATCAGGTGTTTAGGCAACCTTGTAGATGAACTTCCCAGCGCTTCATTCGTTGTTGGTCGCTTTTGTATTCGTTTAGTGCCGAGCGTTGCTGCGGTCGAAGCTGCGGGACGTCGTTGCGAAGGCAAGAGGCGGTGCCGGTTGAAAGTCGCGTCATTGTAGATCAACTCGTCAAAGTACAGGTGATTCTGAGCAGGTATAGCAATGATGGATCATTCGGATCACGCGGACCATGAAATGCTCGTGTATGATGTCGTGGGTTCCTGGTCAGCCCTCGTGAACATCTATCAGCGGCGAAGATCCATTTAACCCCAACCCTAACCCTAATCAATTTGTATGTCTGATCGAATACTCTTAAAAATGAGCCGTCACAGCTTTTGCAAGAGGGCATAGTCTTCCATGATATTAACCTTGCATGCAGCTTTATTCCCATCGTGGTTCTGGATGTCGGTACCCAGATTGTTGATGATCGATACAGAGAAGGTGTTTTGAAATGTTGACTGTCCTCCTCATGCCTCGGCTTGCGATGTCCCCCGCTCCACCGACCCACCACTATCACACTCGGGTATCCCTAGACGGCTATCCATTCCCAGGGACTGGTCGTACAACAAGAATGAGGTCCCCGACGTGCTTACTGGTACACGCTTGTCATCAGCAGGGAATATTGCTTCGAGCGTCTGCAGGAATCCGGTGCTCCAGCCAGACGTCCAAACACAGGGATTCGCAAGACCAGGTTGACATCAACAAGCAAACCATCTCTAACGGATTTTCTCCAATGGCATCAGATAAATCCAAGGGCAAGCAGCCAGCGGTTCCGAGACCAAGCGCATCGGTGCTGCTGGTTTCGCCTCAAAACCAGATCTTGCTTCTACAAAGGGTGAAGCAGTCCTCCTCTTTTGCGTCGGCCCATGTCTTCCCTGGTGGCAACGTCAGCGAGTTCCACGATGGAAAGATGCCAGGACCTGACTCAGAAGATAGACACATGGACTCTGAGATTTACCGATTGGCTGCTATCAGGGAGACTTTCGAAGAGTCTGGAATCCTTCTCGCACGAAATGCTGGCTTTGGACGCTTGATTGAAGTGCCCGAGGCGGAAAGAGAGGAAGGCCGAAGAGAGATCCACTCAAATGAGACGTCTTTTCAGCAGTGGCTTGCTAAGAAAGGTGGAAGGGCAGATACTGGTAAGTTCAAAGACCGGATATCTGAGAGAGGCTGCTGACAACGCTCTAGATGGATTAATACCATTCACCCGATGGGTCACACCTACGAATGTGCCCAAAAGATTTACAACGCAGATGTACATATACTTTCTACCAACGTTATCTGGGACACCCTTGTCACAGCATGAAAGTCCATCTGCTGCAGAAGACTTTGAGCCGGAGGTGTCAATACCAACCCCAACCACGGACGGCGGTCTGGAACACACCACTGCTCGCTTTTTGCCTGCGTCTGCATGGCTACGACTAGCACAAGAAGGACGCATTATCTTGTTCCCGCCGCAGTTCTTCCTGCTGCACCAAGCTGCTCAGCATCTAGATAACCTGAGCTCGCCTACCGCATACGGTAGTATCACGCGCGAAACTGTCCCTCGCGAGGAATTGGAAGCCAGAAGGAAGAGTTTGGTGGATTTCATCAAGTCTGGAGACCCGCCCTGGACGGATAAGTGCATCAGTCCTACGGTACAGCCTCCACGGGGCGGAAAGCATAGGGAAGACGGTCGTGTCGTGCTAGGCCTGGAGAGACCTGGTCCGGAGCTCGAGGCTGCTAATGCTGGCAGACGAGGCCACTCAGAAGACTGTGTATTGGTTGACTTCAAGAAAGAAGGACCAAGAAGAGTTGCGGTCATTAGCAGGGAAGTGGCTATGAAACCAGAATCGAAGATATAGCGTCATAATAGACACAAACAATATAACCATAGCAATGATTGACCCTCACAGATGGAGGAGACAAGAAGAGGAATGTAGGTACGCAAGGAGTCACACTCGCCACTGGATTCACCTGTAGGCGGCTCGGGTATGAACTATGAAGGTCCTTTTAGTCTTGCAAGCATGTATATCAATCGTACCGAAGCACGAATGACCGACGCTCCAGCCCACAGAAATGCCAGGACACAAGACGTGACACTGACACCCCACTCCCGTTTCGGGACCTCGTGTATATCCCGGAGGATGAGTAGCTGGATTGTCTGCTTGCGGAACTCGCTCGTGAAGTTCAGAGAAATGAGAGTATTGTGAGAGATTTGATATCGAGTACATGAGCAATCGTGCTGCAATAGTCGCCGTATACAGTAGAAGGTGGAAAAGGGAGAGTACACATTCCTAGTGATTGCTCTGCAGGGTTCTCTACCTCTGCTGTGAATGGAGATGGGGAGGAAAGAACTGAAGCGTCGCAGCAGAGTTTTGACTCAGTGCCAAGACAGCAGCTCTCGTGTTCAGGCGGCGGGCATCATTCGCGAGCTTGCTAGACCAGGATCGAGGCCAGACTGCCCGCTCCCAATCCAGCAATACACAACATCACTTAACCCAAACAGTCACAGCCATGGCCGACACAGAAATGGAAGTCGACGCTCCGCAGTCGCCTGTCGACCGCAGGTCCAATCTCGACAACGACACCCGCACCGCCGAGAACGCAGCCGCCGTTCGCAGTATCGAGGGTTGGATCATCATTGCTACGAACGTTCACGAGGAGGCCAGCGAGGAGGATATCCAGGACATGTTCGGCGAGTTTGGCGAGATAAAGAATCTCCACATGAACCTCGACCGCAGAACCGGTTACGTCAAGGTACGTGATTTGCTATCCTGTGCTCTTATGATGTGTCTTCGCGTTAGAAGTTTGTTCATTGGTCACCAGTTGTTCTTGCTTGCTGATGATAAATGTCTACAGGGCTACGCGCTCATCGAATACCCTACTCTCGACGAAGCGAAGGAAGCGATTGCGGGCGCGAACGGCCAGCAGTTGCTTGAGCAGACGATCGGAGTGGACTTCGCGTTTGTGCGCCCGCCTCCAAGCAAGAACTCCGGCGGTGCCAGCAGAGGTGGAAGAAAGTCGGACAGACGTCGCAGTCGTAGCCCGGGCGTAAGGCAGGTGAAGGACGACGAGGATGAAATTGATTGAACGAAGCGAGTGTCGCTGTGAATCACAGCATGCCAACACTACGAAGGCGCGACCAACAAGCAGAGAAGTGCTACCAAGCATGGCCCGGGGGCAGATTATTCTGCCGCCTGAACGAAGAGCACAGGTGCCGACAAGACGTCGGCAGAAATAGCAATGATATCACGAGTGAGTGACGAACCTGAGCTTTGGACATCGTTCGTGCGGCTTTACTGACTGTGAAACTAGACACCAGACCCTTGATGACAGTTATGTTCCTATTGTCACGAGCGAATGATTGAATTACAGAACTGACACACGTCATACGTATGCGATAAGTGAGCATCCGCAGCATACACTGCGTCGAGACAGCTGTCGCGCTCGCGGCCTGAAGCACAGTCTCAAATGTGCCCTCGAGTAGAGTCTAGTGACGAATCACAATGAAGAAATCGTGTCTTACTCTGCCGAAGCACCTTTGATCCTATCATGTTACAATCGGATACCTGACTTCATCCAGAATCACCGCACTTCAAGAGCAAGACATGGGAGCGGCAGGAGTCCTTGATGGATGATTTGCATTATATCAACCCAGCGGATCGGATTACACGATTGAAGTGCTTGTGTTGGCTGTACGAAATGTTTACTAATCACGGAAGGACCTTTCGACGTTCAACAATTCCAAGTGCAGATCCGGCAGAGTGTCAACTACACCTGCTGCAAATTCAATTGATCTGAGGCGATCTGACATGTTGATCGCTTTCTTGGGCCCATAGTCTATCAGGACGACGTCAAAAATGCCCTGCTCTTGTCAGAGTCTGACGCTCTTAAGGCCGCAAACTTACCAATTGTCAGCATATTTGAATCATATTGCCTGAGAGCATTGGCAGTGATTTAGGGCAGGGTTCGAAGCACCGAACAAATGAAACGTAGTGTTTTATCGATCGATCCGAAAGAAGGGGCGACGCCTTCATGAAATATTTCAGCATATGAAGCGTCAACACGCAACGTACTGGGCGAATTCGAATTTGCAACGATAAACGGCAAATTTGATGCTTTGGGTTAAGGCCAGACGCCCAATCTGGCAAGATTGCAGCGCTGTCCCTATAACAGAGCTCTACTATCACATAACAAACAAGCGACACGGGCCAGAATTTAGACATCTTCAGATAGGGATCGACGCGCTCATATGAACCCGTGAGACATGGCTGAGCGTTCGCAAACGCGGAGATTCCATGCCAATCATACGAAGGTGATGGCTCGATATCATGCATGGGAATTGTTCGCCAACGAATCCTAGCTGTAGGAGAGCATATTCGATACGCACTTCGATACTAAAGCTATGGCAAGCGCATATACCAGCATCAGGCGACAATGCACTCCGCACAGTATCACACTTCCGAGCATCTGGGGCCGTACATCGAGGACTGTAAGCAAGGTGCCAAATCAACGTTGGCGATATTCTCAAAAGAAATCCCTAGTCAGAGCGGTACTTGTGCTACTACTAATAGACTAAGACTAGACGATTGCAGATAATGATTGCCGGCATGCAATCTAAATGTGGGACATTCTTCACATTGCGTACCTCGAAGAGAAACAAGGTTTCTGGCCCGCAGCGAAGAACGTTCATGGCAAATAAACACACGAGCACCCCAAAACGGCATTCGTTCACCAACGGCGCAGAGTCGACCGTGCTGAAGTCCAGAGCTGTGATACGCAAGCGTTCATTTCAACTATAAGCAGACTCTGTCCTGCTCTCTCTTCTTCTCTGGCATCTACTTGCAGCGTAGACGGCGACGACATCTTTGGCCACGGCCACACACTCATTTTTTGCATTATTTGTTTCTTATCACACTCTTTTAAAACACTAATATCATACCATAATGTCAGTTTACGCCAGAGCTGCTACTGCAGCACTTGCCACCAGGCAGGCTCTCGACCTTCCATCTAAAATCTTCGACACTACCCGCATTGAAGAAAGTAAGTACAGGTCATCGAGCTCGAGAAGCTCGTGCTGACGATTATAGTCATGGCTACTAGTGGAGCATCCGTGCTTGGCACAGTCCTCGCTCGTTTCCTGCCCGACTCTCTTACCAACAACCCGATGCCACACGGCAAGCCATGGGGAGAACGAAACTCAAGAAACACCAACTACTACGAAGACACACCAAACACGGGCGTTACCAGGTACTACGACTGGACCATCTCGAAGACACGCTGTGCCCCTGATGGTGTTGAGGTGGACTGCCTCCTAGCGAACGATCAATTTCCGGGACCAACTATTGAGGCAAACTGGGGTGATTGGATCGAGGTTAAGGTTCACAACAACCTCACGGACGAGGGAACGAGCATTCATTGGCATGGTATCTTGCAGAAAGAGGCACAGTGGATGGACGGAGTTCCTGGCTACACCCAGTGCCCGATTGCGCCTGACGCCGACTTTACCTACCGATTCCGCGCCGACTTGTACGGCACGAGCTGGTGGCACGCTCA
>MSJI02000098.1:0-19443 GCA_001931905.2 Cladosporium sp. IMV 00045
GGCGACACTTTCAACATCAACCTCTACAACAACTGCCCGTTCACCAAACAATTCGCCCTCTACCAAATCACCAGCAACTTCCAAATGCTCGAGCGCAGCAAACCCACCAACCTCTCTCCCAAACAACACACGACGCTCTCCGCGCCCTTCAAAGACCTCGGCATGCGCCTCTCCGGCCACGCCGAATGGGGCGTCGGCGGCCAGTGGAAAGCGCAAGCCCTCTTCGAGTTCGGCTACAGCCAGTACGCCGGGCAGGAAGGGACGGCGTACGATTTGTCCGTCATGCAAGGCAGCGATGGCGATATTGGAGTGGGCGTCTATCCCATTCCGAACGGAAAGGGGTCGAGGAATTGTCCAAGTAAGACTTGTTTCCCTTGGGATTGTCCGCTTGATCAGGGGTGGACGAACCCGGATCAGGTGGATGATGGATCGCCGGCTGATGCGGTTTGTTATCATGGAAAGACGGATTTCAAGGTCGTGTTCTGTCCGTGAGTGTGAAGCTGTTGTTTGGAGTAGCTTTTGTTCGTTTGGTTTTGAGTTGCAGTTCGGAAGATACCCATTTGGCGTTTTGGTGCACACTCGTGTGTCGGAAAGATACGATATGTAACTACGATATACACGATTGTCAAGACTTGAAGAGCTAGGAAGCCTTATCTGAGCTATCGTCCAACGCAATCACCGAGCATATACGCTGCAGCAATCCTCAGCCGCGAGCGTACCACTCGAGCTCTGTAATCAGCCTTATTGGCCATTGGTTGACCGGAACCATGCACTGCCATGCACTACCACGCCAAACCATGTACGTATATGATGGTTTTGCCATCCCAAATCCAAGGCCCATTCTATATTCTCCATTTGGCGTCTCGTCACGAACACTCTACATCTACTAAAGCCCATCAAAAATGGCATCGACAATCACACCACTCACACAAACGCTGACACCTGGAACCCTGATATCGAAGCCGTCCCACACCCACCTGCAGCTCACTGCCGTAATCAAAGTGCACCCAGCCAGACAACAGATCATGACTTCGCACTTAGTGAAAGCCTTCCAAACATCAACTCGCATCGATCACAGCAGCCGTTTTGGCACTGGGCAGGGACGCTACATCAGCAAAAACAAAAGCTGACGGAACACCTGAGCCTCATTTTCGCATGCACCATCAATCTTCTGATGAGCCAAAGCCAGCATGGGTACCATCGATCCTTGGTTGATATATTCCGAGCATCCCGCGAAGAGACTCGAGAATGCAGGCCAGACACTATTCATCTGCATCGACCGGGGCCATGGCAACCACTTTGCTATACAGGTGCCTTGCCTACGTCCAACAGCTCACAGGAGATTGAAGTGGACCATCGAAGAGCACAGTGAGGATGGTGGTAAAACAACAAAATATAAACGGTATAAGATTGAACCGACAGAGAAAGCTTGCGAAAGCGATGACCAGATCGTAAGACGGATTCGCCAGAAGTTAGAAGCCGTACTCGGGCCATGGACCAAACACATTCCGTACTTCGGAGTCGTTGCAGCTGAGATTGTTGAGGTCAGTATTCTCTTATTCAGACCATTTCAGAAAATTTGCTAAATGACAGCCAAGTTTCGATTTCGATCACCTCATCTCCAGCGCGACCACCTGTCGATCAAGATTAGAGAGAGAAAAGAAGGCACATCCATCACAGAGGAACTCTTAAGTAAATACGAACATGCGATTCAACGCTCCGACGATATGAATGCAGATGAAAACAGTTATGGCACTTGCGCAAGACCGTTCCATGTCGAGAGGTGTTTGAAGTCGAAAGACCCTCTCCTGAAATGCACCACCGTGAAACCACGCGCATATGGACATGGTCAGAAGACTTGCAGAGGACGTGACCATGTCGAAATATGTCCCAAGTCGAAAGATCCCCGCGTGAAATGCATGATTGGGAAGACAGTATGCAAACAATCAGATGACCATCGCCCGGACTGCAATGGGGCATCCGACTGCTTTGAGGAGTCAAGACGGCAAGCCGAACTTCTTGGACTTCCCGGCATTGAGGCATTCAACTGTCTTCCCCAATTCCTTCGACGACCGAAAGACGTCAACGGTCTACTGTCGAAGTGGTTAAAGAAAGAGAACATCATGTGCGATTTGCAGTGAGTAACATGTAGCCTCGACATAGCATACCCAACTAACTCGTCCAGGCATGGTATAGAAAAAGCAGAACGCAATCCATATCTCAATGGAGACTCTTTCCGAGGAATAAAGGTCACGCTTGGCTGGGACTGGCGCCGAATGAAAGAGCATGCTCCCGGTCACTTTGCATTGGCACTGATCGCTGGTGGTCTTGTCTGGATTGCCATAATTGTCTGGTCAACAGAGACCAGTGACAGCAATACCGCTATGGCGTTTGGCGCGGTGCTTGTTGGAGTTTTCACTTTGTTGCTATCGAACGCACATGGCCTTACCAGCAGATGAGGGCTTCGGATGCCGTGATCATAAATTGTTAAAACCGTATAAAACAACACATTGATCGCTTCACCCGTCAATGAAACCAGAGCGGTAACCATCATCAGACAAAATCAACCACTAAACCATTCAATCCACCGCCCTCACCACAACCTCATGCACACCAGCCCAAGCCTCCCTAACCCTATGACTATCCACCATCTCCAAAATCTTCGTGATCTTCTCTCCCCTCTCATCAAACGACAGACAAACATATACTCATTCTCATACGACGCCGACGAACCCGAAGTCCGATCCGCCGTCATGGTGCAATGCAGGAAAGCCCTTCGGTCTTCTGAAGACACGAAGTAGTCGAGGACCGCCATCTTGACAGCACCTAGTTAGTACTACGAGATGACAAGGATTGGAAAAGGACACCCTATTATTGACCAACAACCCCTCAACCCCCTCAAACCACTTGCGAAACTCTCATTATTCCTCGTCGGTATCCCGAGCGAAGCTGGTCGTTGAATCATAATACACTCGGAAGCTCGCACGGCGAGGATAGGGTCGACTTTCCAAGTCTCCCACGCTGCGACGAAGGCGTCGGTCGTTTTGCGCATGTTGGTGGTCAAATTGGCGGACATCATGCGGGTGGAGGGTTAGGATTGGGGTTAGTGCATTAACCCGAGTGGTTGATTTGGCTAAGGAGGTGGGATAATTTGAAGCGGGAGTGAATGGAAGAAAGAAGAGATTAGTCGTTTGTAGATGGAACAATCTCTTGCTCAATGCCGTGCAATTAATGTGCTATTCGCCGTACGAGTGCATTAAATCCGCCTTCTGCGGTTTAGCTCCGCAAGAGGGTGCTTACACACATGCATTGGACGAACTGACACTAACCACTTCTCGTATCGGAAGAAACATGACGTTGACTCCATCAAAGACCACAACCACTCGGCATGAACAAGTATATAAATCACATCGGCCCAGGTACCCCACACAGCTCACATAGCATTTATCAGAAAACGTATTGTCATGAGAAAACGAAAAGAAAAGATATCGTATTCCATAGTAAGATCCAATAAAAAACCAACTCAAAGAGAAGAAAGAAGCTGTAAAGTCGATCGAACCGCTCAGTATTCCCTGCCGTGTCCCTGCCTTTTTCCCCAACCCAACCCAACCACTCCACCCATCCACCCATGGTATGTAGCTCAAAAAATCACCGTGTTGCCCAGAAAACGCCCTATTTCAGAAATGCATCCAAAACGATACAATTCGAAGTCACGAACAACACCAGCCATCCCCGACCCATACAAACCAACAAACCCAAAAATCACACTCAATTATAAACCAACCTCCTCCTCGGACTCCCCTGCCCATCCCCAATCTCAAACCCCTACTCGGCGCGGGCTCCAACATCGGACCACCATGCCAAGGCGTCCCCGGCGCAGGCCCATACGCACTGTGCGCCTCGAGCAAACCGCTAAAACTCCTCTGCGGCGTGGGAGGAGGCGGCTGCGCAGCGCTCCAGAACTGCGCCTGCGCCTGCTGCTGGTGCTGCTGCTCCATGGCCTTGTTGCGCAGCACGCCGAAAGCGAAGTTCGACACGGCGAAGCAGCCGAAGATGAGCATGCAGGTGAAGAGCATGGCCTTGTAGGAGATGGGCTCGACGAAGGAGTTGAAGATCTCGGCGAAAGTGTGCGCGGAGACCTTGGCGCGGGCGATTTTCATGGGGTCCTGGGCCATGATTTTCGCCCAGTTGTTGCAGGGGACGTTGAAGGCGGGTGCTCTCGTTGAGGAAGCGCAGCCGTTGACGCGGAATTGCTCTGCGGCCTCAGCGATTTCGGCCATGATGTCGGCGCTGGCTTCGAAGGCTTTCTTGTCGATGTCGCCTTGGATGGCGGCGTAGAAGGAGTAGAGCATGTAGGCGCAGGCGGCGAGGAGGAAGAGGTTGAAGAAGAGCTGGGCGTAGAAGGAGAGGATGTGGGGGACGGTAGGGTGGGCGCCGATGAAGGTGAAGAGCGAGGAGATCCAGTGAGGTTCTTTCTGGGGTGGCGAGGATGTTTGTTGTTGTTGTGCTTCGGGTGTTGATTGACGGTTGTGGTTTGCGCTGCGTTTTCGAGGGCTGATGGTGCGTGGTAGTGTGAGTTCCGAGTCGTCGTTCTCAGCCTCCGATCCAGAGCCAGATATGCTGATTCGTCTGGAAAGGGCGAGTTGACGTTGTGCTTCTCTGCTTCTCTGTCGTCGCACGCGCTTCTCGCGGTTTTGAACGATATCCTTTCTCGGAATTGATCCACGACCAGGGCTTGTCCAGTTCTTGAATCTTCCAAACAAACTCATCTCCTTCCTCCCATGAGGACTTGGTCGTCTGCTTCTCATTTCCCTTTCCTTCTCCCTCTCCTTCTCTTTTTCCCTCCCCCTCTCCCTTTCTCTCTCACCCTCCCTCTCCCCACCCTTATACGGACTCCCCCCCAAGTTCCCCATCGTAGGCACAGCAGGCGCACTGCGACTATCCAACGCACCCAACCTCCTCCTCTCCCTCGCCAGCCTCTCCGCCGGCGTGCCCCCAGCCTCACTATCATCCTGTCTCTCAGGACTCTTCGGCGTCTCGCCCGCGCTTGAATCCTCCATCGTCACGTCCTGCACCGTCTTGCGCGGCGTCGCGTACAGAGAGTTGAAAACCGCAGGGTGCGGCGGTAAAGGCTTGTTGGGGGAGATAGGGCGACTGGCGCCTGGTCGGGTGGGTGAGTCGTTAATGTGTTGTCTCCTTTAACGGTGAGATTGTCAGTCGGCAAAGCCGAAGAAGCCTTATCTCGTGTCCAAGAAGTCAATAGATCCGAGAAGGAAAACGCACTCTTTCTGCCCGCCGCGGCGCTGGGCGTTGATCCTGCCGGAAAACGCTGGGAGTTCATGCTGACGGCCGCGAAGGGACTCCTCGCGTCTAATGGTCCGGTACCGTTCTGGTACTCGAAGTCCATGGGCGTTTCGTGGTAGCGCTTCGACATTGTCGAGGGGTGGGAGGGTTTGTGGGACGCCGACGAGGGCGGGTGTGGATGTGGTCTTGCGCCCTGTTTCTTGCTTTGTTCTCGAGGCTCCTCTTTCGTGAGCAGGGATTCTACTTGTCTGGTAGAGAGAATTGGAAATGAAGGTGGGGTAAGAATAGGTATTGATTCATGTGCTCCGTTCGTCGAAAGTCGCAGGTAGCTGCTGTGCCGTGAATCTGCGTAAACAACGGCCCGCGCCGGCTGCGGCGGCGCAACCAGCCGGCATTCACTACAGAGATGTTTACTTCCCAATGACTTCACTTTAAATAATGAGGCAGCAAATGCTTCGTAGATAATTGCAAATTGATCGACTCTCTCAAGATGATTGAAGAAACTATACAAAAAGTTCTGGTATACCCACACCCCGATGCACAGAAAGCTCGCATGCACGCGACCCCAATCCATTCATTTTCGCTACAACGCCCAATGCTTAGAGAAAGAAAAAGAACCTTCAAAAAGCGATATCTACTCTTTCCCATCTTCACCGCACCACCTCAGCAACTACTCACATCAAGTCGGGTACGGCTGACTGAGACGCTCCTCCATGAACTTCATCAGAACGGGAGGGACAGCCTCATCCGTGGCGCGGATGGTAAGACGGTACATCTAATAAATCGAGTTAGCACCGTAAAAACAACATACAAATCTCTCAAATCCCGACATACCTTATTCTCAGCATTCGGCTCCAACCTCAACAAACAGCCAAACTTGCCGCCACTCGTATGCAGCACCGTAGCGCCCACGAAATTCCTAACATTCGGATCCACGCCGTCCAGAATGCCCCACTTGAAACCCTGCAAAAACCTCCTAGTGTTATCGCCAGAGACATCAAAGCCCTGGAAGATTTTCTGCGACTCGCGAGGCGCGCCGCCAATCTGCTTCCAGCGCTTGAAGAAGTCCTCGCCGGACAGCACGGCGCCTTCCATGTATTTGTGCAGCAGCACGGGGAGTTGCAGGGTGACCGCTTGCAGGGCGCCGGCGACGTAGGAGACTCGAATGGTGGGGGGTTGGGTGAAGACGGAGCGGGCTTCGAACATGATCATTTGGCTTGTCTGGGAGCCGGAGTGGACGGTGGTGTCGGGCAGGCCTTTGATGTCGACTTTCAGGCCGGTCGCGGAGGGGTTGTCAATGGTGGTTGTGAAGGATTGGATGGGCGCGGAGGATTTGTTGGAGAAGTAGAGGATGAGGCAGCCGACTTCGCCGCGGTATTCGGATCGCAGGCCGATTTGGATTTGCACGTCTTCGTAGAGGAGGCCTTCGGGTTGGAGCATTAGTCGGTTGTGCCCGGGCTCCCAGTCAGGTGATAGATGTGAAGCTGATGCAAGATTGGGTCCGCTGCTGGAAGACATGTCGAGACCAAGCAAGTCGCCCAATTGCGATTGAGATGTACCATTGGCGGCACCATTCGCAGCAGGTGCCCCACCAGAGGCATCTCCGTTGACCGCCTTAGCTTGATTGCTGCTAAAGTCTCTCTTCAGTGATGATGCGCCTTGAGCTGATGTGTTGTCTTTCGTGGTCACCGACCATGTTCTCTTGTCTCCAGTAGATGCTTGCTTCTTGTCAAGTCGAGCCAACAATGCAGACGTCCTCTCCGGGAAAGGTGGCATCTCATCACAGACCGTCCGGAGGAGATCATCAGTCGGCATGGTAGCCAAAGCCAGATACTCGCAAGCACGCTGTTGCAATTCCGAGTCAAGCGTGTGACAATAAACCCGGAAAGCTTGCAGAAGCTGTGGCTTGATCTCCGGGAAGAGGTTGACAAACTTGACAAAAGCTGACAGAATCATTGCCCTCGTACTCAAAGAACATGCGTTGAACTTATTTTGAAGAGCCATGAACTGCTCAATCGGACTTGAACCCTTCTCTTCCGCGATGAGATGCCCAAACTCACCGAGCAAGTAACTGCCAATCTTGACAAGCGTCTCATGACAATGATCAGCCTTGCAGTATTGCAAGATGTTCTTCGCTGCGTAGACTTGCAGCTCCTCGTTATTGGTAACAATCTGGATGACACGCTGCCACACTTCATCACTGACATGATCGCCAGCCATCGCAATAAGTCGCATCGAGATGTCGACATACCACTTTACATCAGTGGCGTACTTCTCAGTCAGAATCGCAATCTTCAGGACCATCTCCTCACGAATCGCGTAATCGGCAGTCTGAAGAAACCTCAAAAGCTCATGAACGATCTTCTGAGAATTTGTCGAATCACACATGCTGTAGAGCAAATCAAGACCTTGTCGTCGCACAGTAATATCCCTATCCTTGAGAGAGCCAATGATGAGATCCTGATGTTTCTTGATCGGGTCGAGAGTTTCCGCTCTGACAGCCAAATGGGTCATGGCTTCAAGACCGAGATAACGCACATTTGTCTCTCGGGAGCTGATGAATTTGCCCAGCTTGGCCGAGATCTGAATCATGAGGTCTCTCTCCGTGTCGAGATGGATGATAAGGTTGATGGCTTCGAAGAGAACCGCATTCTGAGCGTTATTCTGCTGAACATTCTTAGGCGTCTCCATAGCATTGTCCAGTATGCGCTGCAGGGAATCACGCAAAAGACCGCGAATGTGCTCATCCTCCGATGGTGGAAAGTACTGCAACAACCTCAAAAGCTTGACCTGCAACCACGGACAGGGAACCTTGTAGTAGACATAATCTCCAGAATACTCCTGGTCAATGACAACCTTTCGCAACCGCTGGCAGGCCTTGATGTAGCCTCCCTTATACGCATCCGGATCTTTCTGCGCCAGAGCAGCCACAAGAGAAGTGACAGAAAGAGCGACACCCATGTCCAAGTCATCCATGATAGCGATAATCCTCTCTCTCCACTCCGCTTGTACAATACTCGGCACCTTGCGGAAGAGACGGAGAAGAGTCAAGGCAGCCTTCTTCTTGACAAAAGGTTTCGATGTTGGCGAAATAAGCAGCCGATGCACATCCGCAGACAGCGCTTCACCCATTTCCCTGCTTCCCACATTTGCGATCGCGTGCAGTGCCAGACAATTGTTCAGCTCGTTGTGATCCGCCAAGTCCTTCCGTATGCTGTTGACCACCAAGTGTAGCAGCTCGTGTTGCTCATGAAGGAACAACGTGACGGCCAAGTATCCAATCTGCTTCTCCGAGTACTTCGTCGCCGAAATCAAATTGACAGCCTCCAAGTGTCCAAAATCGACGTTCCAGCCCAGGATGTAGATGTACAGCAGCTTGCAGACGTACTTCTTCTTGTCGTAGCCCGACAGACTGCCTCCCTTGAATTTGGAGCGGATGTTGGCGAGCTCCTTGTTGATGCGCTTTTCTTCCAGCTCGCGGGCACGCGCATTGCGCAGGTCGGCGATGAAGGAGACGAGGCCGCGCATGGTATTGTCCTTGCCGGAATTACCCATACCGCGGTTGAACATGGCGGCGGCCGCTTGCGCCATGACGGGCGAGGGAGACGCTGCGGTGCTGTCTGGCCGCCCGGCGGATGGTGGGATTGGCGAGCGGTGTAGACCAGAGCTGGGTGTAGGTAGATGTGGCTTCGGTGGCTATGCCGTGGTATGGAAACAAGGGAAGCCGGGATCAAGGATCAAGGGTCAAGGATGGGCAGAGGAAGCCCCTAAGCTTTGGATCAGGTCGGCACTTTTGAGGAAGTCAGGCACTTGGTGGGAGGTGCAGTGTGCCGGTCATTTGATCAGTCGTCGCGTATATGGACTTGTAGAAAGACGTGTATATTACAAGGGGTATAGAAGGTGGCAGCGAGCCGTAACGGCGTGGGATCAAATGAGGGGGGGTTGTTAATCAATCAGGTCGTTAAGCGTTTAAGCAACTTTACCCAAATCACTCAGGCCATGGGGCTCACGTCGGGGCTGATGAGAGAAGAAGGCCGACATCGAAGCGGGCTAGGGTGATGGCTTCCGTGAAGATCGACCATGATTGATTGATGAATGACGGCACTACGAAAGACAACCGAAATGCCACAAAAACACAATGATATGGCACAACAATGTAGTTCAAGATTCGACAGCCTTGTTCAAAGCCAGCATCAGCCTGCAATTGCCGGAACCACCCACCGGCTCCGTCTCGGAGTTGAAACCTGCGGTAGGGACTAGCATGGCTTCACCGCATTCTCGTCTCACGGCCAAGTAAGAATTAGACCGTAGATTAGACGCAGTAGTATCTTCAACAGCGCATTAGCTCGAATGGACAAAGAAAAAAAAGAAAGAAAAAAAAAAAGGCGACTACAGGAAGGACTGGAAGACCTGAAGATCTGTGAATCAATAGAAGATGTGACCATGACTTACCTGCCTGACAGATGTGAAACGACATCAACTGCTCAGCCCGTCAAGGATCAGTAGGCAGAACTCCCTACCCGCGACTTGTCCAATAGGCTTTCACATCTGATACTCAATATCTGTCTCTGAATATTCACACGTATAAACAACAATACTTTCAATACCTCAGGGGAATGCCATGTCACAAACAAAGCGAAAGCGAAAGCCAACGACTGACGTTTTTGTTGGAGGGGCAAGGGCCAAAAAGATTGGGCCCCGCAGAGGGATGGGCTGGCTGGCGGGCATGAATCGTTGGTGGGAGAGAGCAGATCCGAGCACTTCAGCTTGTAACAACAGACAGGGAGCAACATTTCAATCTCACCAACTACAACACTTCCTACTCTCTTCAACCCTCGCAATACACACACCCTCCATCACTTTGTACATCTTCTCCCACCAACCCACTCACACATCCTCACATCATGTCTTGGCAAGGTACGTCGCTCTCATCATCCATCCATCCAGTCATCATCCGCCTGATCTTCGAGTCTGGATATACACCGCAAGCAATCATGAAGTATACCTACACATAACAAATAGCTAACCATGACTCTCAACAGCATACGTTGACCAGAGGTACATCCCCTCCCTCCACCCACCCAGCGCAGCCTCACCAACAACTCCCACCACCTCCAAACCTCAACCCCAACCTCAACATCGCTAACACCCCATCCCCCTCTCCAGCCTCGTCGGCACAGGCAACGTAGACAAAGCCGCCATCTTCAACGACGCCGGCAACAGCGTGTGGGCCTCGACGGCCGGCTTCACCGTCTCGCCCGCCGAGATGCAGGAGGTCGTCAGCGCCTACAAGGACCCGGGCACCGACGGCGTCAAGCAGGTCCAGAGCACCGGCCTGCACATCGCCGGCGAGCGCTTCGTCGTCATCAAGGCGGACGAGAGGAGTATTTACGGCAAGAAGGTATGGACGAATCCTGAAAGATCTCGGATACTTTGTGTTTTAGGTCTGCTGGGCGTGGAGGAGGAGGAAGAGAAGGATATCTCAGAGCAGGGCAGGACAAGACAAGAACGGCGCATAACACAAAGATCCCACACTAACCGATGTAATCACTTTCATTCAACAGGGCAGAGAAGGCGTCGTCATCGTTAAGACCACCAAAGCCATCCTCGTCACGCACTACCCGGAGACCGTCCAGCCCGGCAGCGCAGCCAACACCGTCGAGCAGCTGGCCGACTACCTCGTTGGCGTCGGCTACTAGATTGCTCGGACCGGAGGGAATTGATGAAGGAAAATAAAAGGAAAGGTTGACTCGGAAGAAAACGAGAAAAGTACAGGAAAGCAAAGCGAGAGAAAGAAAGAAGAAAACGAAACGAAGCGACTCCCTTTTTTTGTTCTGTTTCCTTTTTTCTGTTGGTTGAGAAAAAAATTCTGTTCTGGTTTGCCGTTTTAATGACACATGACATAAGCGAAAGGGTGGAAGGGATCAGGGAAGGGCGTAGGTTGGGGAGCATCCTTTCTGGGGTGAAATGCTACGAGAGACAGAAGGAGAGAGAGAGGAAGCTCGAGGTTGGAAGTGAGGATGCTTGCTTTTGTTTGCTTTTCCTCTATGCCATGCCTTGATGGGAAGAAGAGGTCGACTCGACTACCGCGAGCAAAGAAGCATTTGATGTGCATATGAAGTTTTTCTTGACGTGCTTCCCTTGAACGAGTTCTCTTTCTCCTTCTGATTCCTCTTCATCATTGTGCCCGAGTCTTCGAAGTTCCATGACTGCAACTACGACCGGCCGACTGATGCTGTTGGGGATATTTCTGCTGGGAGATGAAGAAAGCAACGGTCGATTTCTTGAATCTCCTATGATTTTTAAATTTGTCTTCCGGCTCATAAATAATTCGATAGGTCTCTTTCCTCCTTGGCTCGATATATAATACTGCCAAATGCAAGACTTGAAGTTGGACCATGATGTGTGAAAAGATCAATCACGCCTCGAGGCGGTACTCTCTTACTCTTACCAGAATACGACTTCGATTACCTTACCCATTGTTCCCTACGCCGCAACAGCATTCTTCCCGCTCGATCTTCTGATGAACGCCTCGCTGAGTTCCCAAGAGTCCCACGCTTGCACAAGCAAGCTGCCCTGCAAATTAAACCCTGGCCTGCGATATCATACAACTTTGCTTTTCCTCCATTCAATCTTTTTTTTTCTCAACGTCTACGCCCACCGCGGTCGCGGCTGCGGCTGCGATCCCGGCTATTGCTCCTCTCACTCGCGTTCGAGTAGCTCGGACTCCGTCTCCTCCCACCGCCTCCTCCACCGCCACCACCCCTCCTAGGCGGCGAGTAATCCCTCTCCCTCCTCCTCGGCGGCGGACTCCGACTGGGACTCCTACTATCATAGCTCGGACTCCTACGTCTCCTCGGCGGCGGGCTCCTCGCAGGCGAATAGCTGCGCGGCCTATAACTCCTATCATCATCCCTCGCAGGCGCTCTGCCTCCCCGTCCACCTCTCCCACCAAACGCCCTCTCTGGCCCTGGCCTCGAAGGCGGCGGATCGCGGTAGCGATGCGGCTCGCCGAACCTGTTCGGCGGCGGGCGTCTGGGCGCGGGACTCCTGCTGAACCGACGACGGGGCAGCACGATGGAGACGTTGATGGTCGCGCCGTCCAGCTGCGCCTCGTGCATGTGCGCTATGGCGCTCTCGGCGTGCGCGGGCGTGGCGTACAGCACGTACGCGATCCCGCGGTTCGTCAGGAACTGCCTGTTGATCGGCATCTCGAGGTCCTGGATGTCGCCGTAGCTGCCGAAGATTTCGCGCAGGTGCGCCTCGTTGACGTTCTTGGTGAGCTTCTCGATCACGATCTTCGCGCTGCGCGGTTGCCGGGCTGGACTCCTGCTGCGCGAGCGGCTTGCGGAGCGGCTGGGTGTGCGGCTGTCTCTTGCTGCGGTGCCGTTGGCGTGGCCTCTGCTGCGGGAGCGCGAGCGGGATCGAGAGCGGGATCTTGAGCGTGATCTTGAGTCGTCTCGGGGAGTCACTGAGCGCGCGTGGGATTTTGATCGCGTGTCGTCGTCTGCGGCGGGAGGGGTTGGCGAGCGGCCGCGAGAGACGCTGCGCCTGTCGGACATGGTGGCGGTGATTGAGTTTCCACGGTGTAGTGTTCTTCAATGGGGTGTTCAATGAGTGTGTTGGTTGTTTGAGGTGTTGTGGTTGTCGCGTTGTTTGAGAGTCTCCAATGATGTTTCTCCCTCCATGTGATTTTCCTGCGAACTTTACCTCACTCGTTCAGTCCTGGGGAGAGCTTGGGTGGACCCTGCCTGACGTAGTGTCTGCCCTGCCACCAGCCGCCTCTCGTCTCTCTCCATTAAGGTACAAGCAAACCACACTATACACGCCCGGCGCGTCTTCCATCAAACAACAAGACGTGACGGCTTCTTGGTGATAGAAGAAGCTGTCATTTCATCTTCCATCATGACATTCTCGCGTGCAGCTTTACTGCTGGCCTTCTCGCACGCTGCATATAGCAAGCAACCATCCGCACCTGATCCTATTAGCGCCCCTCTACGGGAGCTACCCTGGGGTCAGCTAAACTTCCTACACACAACAGGTAGGTAGACTCTGTCTGTGAAGCTCTCACCTTGGCTGATGAACGTCAAGACACCCATGGCTGGCACGGCGGACATCTCCAGGAGCCGCAGTACAGCGCGGACTGGGGAGACTACATCAGCTTCGCCCATCACCTGCATAAGCGAGCCGACGAGGACGGTTCGGATCTCCTCTTGATCGACACCGGCGACCGGGTCGAGGGCAACGGCCTCTACGATGCCAGCAACCCGAAGGGTGAATACACATTTGACATCTTCAAGCACCAGCACATCGACGTGATCACCAGTGGCAATCACGAGCTGTACCTTGCCAATTCCAGCAATAACGAATATTACAATACCGTGCCAAACTTCAAGCAGTCGTATATTGCATCAAACCTGGACATCCAAAATCCAAAGACTGGAGAGTTGGAGCCGCTGGCACCTCGATTTAGGAAATTCACGACCAAAAACCAAGGCATCCGCATTGTCTCGTTTGGGTTTCTCTTCAACTTCCACGGAAACGCGAACAATACCGTAGTCCAGCCAGTGCAAGAGACCATCAAAGAGCAATGGTTCCAGGACGCCATTCGGACCAAAGACGTAGACTTGTTCCTGGTCGCAGGTCATGTACCAGTCAGAAACAGTGAAGAATACGACCTGATCTACAAAGCCATCAGGAATGCTCGATGGGACACTCCGATTGTCTTCTTCGGAGGTCACACCCACATTCGAGACTACAGGAAATGGGAGAAGAACGCACAAGGGATTGAGAGCGGTCGTTACATGGAGACGATCGGTTTCATGTCCATGTCTGGACTGAGCTCGGAAAAGAAGGACGATGTCTCAGCGCAGAAATCGGGACAGAAGTATGAGAGGTTGTATCTTGACAACAATCTCTACTCGCTGCATCATCATTCTGGCAAAGACAATTCAAGCTTCACCACAGAGGCTGGCAAGAACGTTTCCGACGCCATCTCCCAAGCTCGCAGCAAACTCAACCTCGACCACGCATATGGTTGCGCACCGCAGGACTTCTGGCTGAGTCGCGCACCATACCCCTCAGACCAGAGTCTCCTCACTTGGATGGAGAAGAAGGTCATCCCAGACACATTTTCCGAGGGAGGAAAGCCCTCGATCGTGATTACAAACTCCGGAGCCCTTCGCTTCGACATCTTCAAAGGACCCTTCACAATCGATAGCACATTCCTCGTCTCGCCATTCACAAGCGGCTTCCGCGTAATCAAAGACGTGCCCTACAGCGCCGCGAGCCAAGTCCTCCAACTCCTCAACAACGAAGGGCCGATCTTGCTCGAAGAACTCCTCGCCCTGCAACAAGAAGGCGTGCAAACCATGGGCTCGCACCGACTAGACGATCTGGCACCGCCCCTGCCCCCCGTCAACCACGCAACCCTCATCGGTCAATCACCAAAAGAACACACCCTGCACCGCTCAGAACAGCAGAGCCCCCTCGCCTTCCCCAAACCCATTAATCAACACACAGATAAACCCGCCAACATCCCAGGCTACACCACCACCGACGACCTCGGCAGCTCCGGCGACGACACCCTCCACAGCGCCATAAAATTCTACACGGTGCCCAACTGCGTCGGCTCGAACGTCAATTTCGACCCCACCGACAGGAAAGACGGCAACGGCGCGCCGGAGAAAATCGACCTCGTGTACAACGAGTTCGTGCAGGATTGGATTCTGCTCGCGCTGAGGTATTTGGGCGTGAAGTATGAGAGGGAGGATACGGAGGGTGCGGCGGGCGGGAAGACGATGACGAGGGTTATTAGTGATTGGGTGGGGGAGAATTGGGGGTGTGAGGGATGAGTGAGATGGGATCAAGGATGGGGGGAGGTAGAGGACGGTATTTAGAGAATATATGAGTTGTAGCATTTGAGCAATGGCAATCGATGTTTGTAGGTAGGTATGGTCTTTTTTCACTTTTCTTCTTGCTGTGAACATTATTTCAAGTGACGGTAGATCGTATGGCATGGTACATGCATGCCACACATCTCACAGGCAGGAAATCGGAGTGCTAGAAAACAGAGAGAGATGTGGAGCCAAGAAATAAGAATGGGACGAATTCGATCGAAGAAATCCGTGCATCACTTCACGTTTACGTTTGCCGCACTCCCAAAATGACAATGACACAAAGGACTGATTCAAGAAAGACTCGACTCAGAAAGGCTCGACAACAGCTCTCCTCATATCCATCGACCTGCCTGGCGTCTGAAGAAAACCGCAGCCACTATCTCAAAGTAGGCTCAAAGAACAACACTCTGGTGAGACCTTTCTTGTCGTCAGTAGTGGCACTACCACCATGATCTGTCCATATGGCACGAGCCACAACTGTCGGAACCGGTCCATTACCTCCAGAATTGTCGAATATCTCGAAAAACGATAGCTCAAGCAATCGAAACAGCGGTATTGAGCTCGATGATTTTGGTGGCCGTCGTGCCATATCTAACTTTCTCCGAATAGCTGTGATATACATCTACAATAGCTAGGATACAGCCGCTGAATGATTTGTACGCTATAGCATACATACCTGGCTTGGAGTGACTACTCGTTGCGTGATCGTTATGTGGAACAGATCTATTGCCTCTGAAAGGCGGTTTGTACGCTACAAATATAATGCTAGCAGCGAATCTATCATTCGCTACGAGCATTCTGTTATTACTGCACTCGGCTGCGTTCATCGCCCTCATGTGTTTGTGGTTGCGTTGGCTGCGTTGACTGCGTTGACTGCGTTAGGCGCGGGACGCAGCCAGAATAGCTTTCGAGTTCTGGAGATCGTAGATGATATACATGTAGGTAGAATCTGGATTTGATCAATTCGGCCATTCGACGTTCTGAATGGTCGTCTCGACGATTAACAACTATCAAAGACATCAATGACGGATTTAAAATGATACCGATCGTGGAATCGACAGTCTGGTATACCTATTTTCACTCTTACTTCTGCACAGGCCAATTATGGAACGATTGTACTTCGAAAAGCCCGAGCATCCAGCTTATTACACGGTGAAAGTATCAAGACATAACAAAATTTGGAGGCCGAGAAGAGCGAACGCAAGAGATCCGACGGTTTCAATCCTGTGTGAGTGACGAAAATGCTTGCCTTTCTTCGATTGTTTGGTGCACTTCATCCGGTAGACTTCCATCAACGAGTAGTAAAACAAATCAGTTTGAGAAAGAAAAACTGTCATGGTCCCGTCGACTCAGTCTAGAATGGCATCATACTTCTGGAGTTTAGAGTCTCCAGGCTTTTTGCTGGAATGGTGAGGTGAATAGGTATGATGGAACACGGATCATGAATTTAGAGCTGTTTCGTTTCCATTTTCGTGATTATTGAGAAGACCCCTCTCCTCTCTTCATGCTGTTGTTCGTGATATCCAAACCAAGCAAAGAAAAAACAAAGACACCCAATCCCAGATCTTCCGTTTCCCCATCCCCAATTCCCTTTCAAGCAAAAACGCCATCCCCCCACTCCCAACTCCCTCATCCAAACCAACACTCAGATCAACTCACTCACGCACCAGCAGCCTTAGTAGTGAAATCCGTCTCCAAATCACTCGCCTTCCCAACCTCCTCCCCACCACAGTTACACGCGTCCTGCGCGCGCTTGCCGCACGCGCAAGCCTCGCCGCTGCTCGGCGTGGTGTTCTCCTTGCTCGAGCGGCTGCAGGTGCATGAGCCTGCTGGGCGTTGGTCTTGAAGCGTTTTGTTAGCATGCACTACAAGCGGGGTTGTTGTTAAGAGAGTCTTACTGCAAGAACACCTGGCACCGGAAGTCTTGTTCTCGCTCTGCGCCTTTTCGCACGTGCAGTGCAGCGCGGGTTGCTGACCGCAGGAGCATTTGGCTTCTTGGGCGCAGATGCAGCCGCCGTCGCGGCGGCAGCAGGTGGAGGGGATGGCTGCAGTGGCGGAAGACATTGTTGTGTGTTTGGTTTGGTGTTTGATGGTAGGATGGGTGGATGTGTTGTTTGTCAATGAAGTTCGTTTTGTTGGTGGATGGAAGATGGATTGATTGGGTTTGGAGTGGAATGATGAGTGATGAAGATGAAGATAGAAAGGAATCCAGAGAAACGAAACAAAGCGGCTCTTTTATGTCTCTTTCCACGCGCAGATCTGATATTGAATATATCAATCTAGGTCAGGTCGACGTAGCTGTTTGACCTTTGCGAGGCCTGTGATTGGCCGGCTTACATGAAAGGGGATCCACTCTCATGACTAGATGGCTTGTTCACTTGCGCTACTGGGAGACATTAGGGCACCTCGAAAGTTCTGCGGTGGTAAGCAGGTATCGCTCGTGATCTTATTGGTTTCTCTGTAGGGATTGATGTCTTCCTGTCCTCAGTCGCTGATTAAGATCACTCTCTATTGGAAGGATGACTGAAGTGTTCGATCCACTTTCACTTCACGTTGTCATGAGGCGTGAGAGCTTGTTTGCACGAGTCCCTTCTATTACAAAGCGAAGGCTTGGACGCTGTTGATATCGCAACAAAGGGAATTGATACGGTGATGCGTCTTCAAACGAAAGTTTTTCCTCGCTGCTATTGCATGCCTCGACGCGTGTTCTCATCGGCCTTGTTGCTATCTGCTCTCAATCTCAGTTCCACAAGATCAAATCAACCCAGGCCACCAAGAGCATGGTCAAACAGCCACTCTCACCGCGCTCGCATCCGGCCGCGCCAGTCAACATCGAAGGCTTCCAACCCAATCCCAGAAACGTTCACAAGATCGATCGGCCGAGGGGGGGAAGACCGGGCGAGAAGCACCAGTCGCAGAGACAACAGTCGTGAGGCGAGGTGCATACATGTGTAGGTACCTTATATACAGCGTGAGCAACAGACAGAAAGCGGCCGCCACGGAAACAGATACGGAAAGAGAAACAGATACTCGCGAAGACTGTGAACAAAACACCCAATGAGCAAAAGACCGCGAAAAAAAAGCAATGACAAGTCACCAGCTTCAACAAAACAGATGTAACAGATGTAACAGATAATGTATAATGATTTACGACAACAATGCAAAAAATAAAAACAAGGGGATATCAAAACAAGCGCTTCCTTCCCGTTCTCCACCACCATCTCCATCTCCATCTACACATCTATGCTCATCTAAAACCTCATCATCCACTCATCCCCATCTTGACATCTCTAAAAAGAAGAAATCGCCACAGCAATAACCTGCGCATCACTGTGCGAGATACTAACCGTGGTATCCTTGACACCGGCCTTGGTAGCGGCGGCCTTGGCTTCTCCGTGGAGCTGGGAATCAAATGTTAGCAAAACAAGTCCTCAAAAACCATCTCAGACGATTTCTTTCAGGTAGAACTTACAACAACGCCTGGCGCACCGGTCTCCTGGTTGACAATCTCGATCTCCTTCAAAGGCGCACCGGCACCCTTGCTCTCGACCTTGAGACTCTTGAAAACGGCCTCCTTGGCGCTCCAGCGGCCCGTGAAAGAAGCCTGCGGGTTGGGCTGGGCGCGGCAGTAGCTGATCTCGGCGGGGGTGAAGTTCCTCTCGACGAAAGTGTCGTTGTGGATGTCGATGGCGTCGACGGACTCGATGTCCACGCCCGGGTTGGAGTTGGCCGACGCGTTGACCTTCATCAGACTCTCGACCATGTCCGTCGTGCTCTTGTCTTGCGGCTTGGTGGGGTTCTTCTTCGGGTAGAGAAGGGTGGAGGTTTTCTTGTCGTGGGCGACGCGGGCTTCCGGGTTGAGGAAGACGGAGCTCTGCTGCGCGTCCTCGTAGGGGGACTTGTCCTTGGCGCGGAAGAGGTTGTTGTTGATGAGACCGTCGTGGTAGTAGCGGTAGGTCTTCTTCTGGCGCGCCTCGACCTTGTTCTTGTAGGCTTGGAATTGCGCCTGGTCAAGAGTGGCGAAGAGGTACTTGGGGTGGATACCAATGGCCTGGGCGCCCTTCTGACCGAAACCAAAGGAGGTGACGGAGAAGGCCTTGACACCGTCGGTTTGGATGGCCTGGTTGGGGTAGACGATGTAGTCGAACTTCTCCATGACCTTGTCGACGTTGTCGGCGTTGCGGTTGCCGGGGACGAGGCCGGAGTTGAGGACCTGCAGGGCGCCGTTGAACATGAACGC